>RJWT010034845.1:0-13607 GCA_004365215.1 Cuniculus paca
TGCTCCCTCCTTTGATGAAATTCGGGAACCAGAGACCAGTGGGAAAGCCAGAGACACTGTGGGACCCCAGCTAAAGCGCACACGATGGACAGGTGGGGCTAGCAGTGCAGAAAAGTTTGAAGCAACAGTAACAACATGAGCCAGCAGGAGGAAAGATAGGTGAACCAGCTTTGTGCTTGGGGACAAAGACATGCAGAATAGAAGTAGGTGGGTAGTGACATCGTCTTTTCTTTTCCATATTTTTTTCCTTCTTTCATTTTCTTCTTCTCTCTTTTCTTTTTCCTTTTTCAAACAGCTGGGGAGATCTCCAGCCACAGGAAACTAATCCCATTGCACAAATTCAGAGACAAAGAGCAAACCCAAACCCAGCACAAATCCACCTACAATCTTGGTTAGAGTACACATTCTAGGATCAGATTTGGACCTACCACATAAATGTAGACACTAGAGGAATCTCACTGCATTTATTTTGCTACATCTGCTGGATTTTCCTCTTGGTAGCCCACTGGGTCAGTTTGTTTTGTCCTGTTTATTTTTATGTTATTGTGCTGTTGTTTTGCTCATGTTTTTTCCCTTTTTTTTCTCTCTCTTTTTCTCTCTGTTCTGTTTTGCCATTTTGATTTTCTTTCTGTATGTTTGGTGTTTTTTTCCACATGTGTAATTGTTCTTATTTCCTATTTGTTCTTTTATCTTTTCTCAGTTTTTCTTTTTATTCTTTTCTTTTGTTCTCTTCTTTTCCTTCTCTTTTCTACTTTATTTTCTCTATTGTACACAATTCAGTTCTCTAAACTTTTCCTTTGTATTATTCCACTCATCATTTTTCTTTCATCAACTATCTCACTTGCTTGTATCAGATCTTCATGTGGATAAACATTATCTCTTCCCTTTCGGGTTCACTTTAGTACTCCTAGGGTTTGTCTTCCAACACCTCCTCTTATAACCTACAATTACCCAAAACTTGGATGATTATCCTTTGCCCACCAAATTTGCTCCTACTACATTTAATCCCATTCATCTCTTCATCCTACTTTTTACCCTTCTTAAACCACACACACACACACACACACACACACACACACACACACACACAGAGCAGAGTAAAATCACTCTACTAGGTGGAAAAACACTGCATACAAGTTCCAGGTACAAGCTGGTTTATAAGACTACAGCAGACCTGCAACCACGCCTATGACCCCACCCTCCATCCAGGCGACCACATCAGGCCTGTGAGATTCCCAGTGACACAGTAGGGCTCTGCCTGGGGTCTACATGGTAGACAGGTGAGACTAGCGGCCTAGAAGAGAATGAAGCAGCAATAGTCAACCAAGAAAGAATCCAGATCACACCAACTATCCCCACAGGAGGAATTAAGGTGCTGGCCCCTGCCCTATACCACGTGACCAGTGACTGGGGGAATGCCAGCCACACAGTAGGACCCTGACTATGGTGTACATGAGGTATAGGTAAAACTAGTGAGACTGAAAAGACTGAACTATGAACCAAGAGGTGAAAATGATGAAACTAAAAAGCAAAATGCAGTCTGAAGCCCCCAGTCCACCCAGAACAAGTATAGGTGACATCAACATTGAAGAAGTTGGAAGACACACACCTGAAATTTCTGAAAAGATACCAAGTAAAGTAAAGAAAGAAATTGGGGAGGCTACAGAGGAAATCAGATCAGAAATAATCACTCAGGTTAAAAAGAAATGGCATCCATAATGAAGGAATTCCTCAGCATAAATTAAAAGACATAACAAAAAAAATATAGGAGCACAGGAAAATGATGGAAAGTTTGAATGAACAATATAGGAAAGAAATACAGTGGATGAAACAGATTCAAAGAGATATCCAGGAAATTAAAAATTCCATTGAAACCTGGATAAATCACTTGAATGAAACTGAAGACAAAATTTCAGACATTAAAGACAGGATCAAGGCTAGTGATCACAAAAGGAAGCATCTCTTAAAAATAACAGGGGTCCATGAAACAACAATTCTACAGCTCTAAGATGATGCAAAGAAAAATAATAAACTGATAGGTGTCAATGAAAAGCAGGACCCAACACAAATGACATAAAAAAAACTATTTGAATAAGTAATAGCAGAAAATTTCACTAGCATTGGGAACAGATTTTGATATACAAATAAGTAAGGCATATAGAACTCCAAACAGACATAAACAAAATAAACCTACAACCAGACATACAATAATCAAAATCCCAGAAATTTAGCATAAAAAAATAGGAAAAGCTGTTGGAGAAAAGAAACAGATCAGCTATCAAGCAAAGCCCATTAGAATTAGTTCCATGCCAATTTCTCAACACAAACCCTCAAGTTGTGAAGAGTTTGGAGTGAAGTATTTCAAGTCTGGAAAGCAAAGAACTTCCAACCCAGATTGATATACCTGCAAAACTATCTTTGAACATTGAGGGAAAAATAAGATAACTTTCATGATGAAGAACTGAGGAAATTCATGACCACAAAACAATCCCTACAAACAGCACTAAAAGATATTCTAGAGACAAAAATGCCCACAATTCCAAAAACAACAACACAAAGAAACCATTAGGCAGGGCAAGCAATTAAACAGAGGGAAAAAAACAGGGAACCAACAGAAGGAAAATACCATGACAATGACAAACCAATACATATCACTTATAACCATTAAGGGAAGAGGCCTCAGTTCAACAATAAAAAGAAACAAATTGGCAGAATGGATCAAGAAAAAAGATTCAACAATATGTTGTATACAAGAAATACATTTAACTCAAAATGAAACTCATAGACTGAAAGGCAAAGAATGGAAAACAATATTCCATGAAACAGGAACCAAGAAAAGAGCAGGAGTAGCTATCCTCATTGCAGACAATGTAAACTTCAAACCAAGAATGATCAAAAGAGATAAAGAAGGTCATTACATACTTGCTAGGGGAAAAATTTAAGAGCAAGAGATAACAACCATAAATATCAATGCGCCAAATGTGGGGGCACCCAACTATATAAGGCAAATATTAATAGACATTAAAAATCAAGTAAACAATAACACAATTGTAATTAGAAACCTTAAAACCCCATTGTCATGAAGAAATAGATCAACTAAGCAAAAATTAGCAAAGAAATATCAGAACTGAACCAAACCTGTGAACAAATGGACTTAGTACTTGTTTTCAGAGTGTTCCACACAACATCATGAAAATACACATTCTTCTCAGCTGTACACGGGATGTTCTCCAAAATAGACCATATACTAGCCCACAGAACATGCTTAAGTAAATGCAAAGGAATTGAAATTATCCCATGAATATTACCTGACCATAATGCAACAAAATTGGAAATTAATGGCAAAAGAAACCATAAAAACTCCATAAACATATGGAAATTAAATAACACCCTCCTAAACAACCAGTGTGTCACAGATGCAGTTAAAGAATAAATTAAAGAATATCTACAATCAAATGAAAATGCAAATGCAACATACCAGAACCTGTGGGAAGCAATGAAAGCAACCCTAAGAGGGAAATCTATAGCGATGAGCTCTCACATCAAGAAAACAGGACAAGCACAAAAAGCAATCTAATGCTACACCTCAAGCTTCCACAAAAAGAAGAGCATGTCAAGCCAAAAGCCCATACAAGGGAAAGAATTACCAAGATCAGAGCAAAAATTAATATAATAGAGACTACATAAACAACACAAAGAATTAATGAATTGAAGAGTTGGTTCTTTGAAAGAATAAACAAAATTGATGAATCCCTAGCCAACCTTATGAAAAAAAAAAGGAAAGAAAAAACTCAAATTCATACATTGAGGAGTAAAAAAGATGAAATCACTATAGATCTTGTGGAAATTTATAAGATCATCAATACCTGCTTTGAAAATCTTTACTTGCATAGGATGGAAAACACAGAAGAAGCAGACAAATTCCTAAAATGTATGAATTACCAAAGCTTAATCAAAAAATGTAAAAATTCTGAGTAACCCAATATCAGTTAATGAGATTGAAAGTGTAATTAAAAACTTATCAACAAAGAAAAGCACGAGTCCTGATGGATTCACAGTTGAATTCTATAAGAAATTTAAGGAACATTTAATGCCAATACTCTTCAAACTCTTTAAATCAATTGAAAAGGAAGCAATTCTCCCTAACTCATTCCTGGAGGCAAGTATTACCCTGATATCAAAACCAGAGAAAGACTCAACCAAAAGAGAGAACTACAGACCAATCTCTCTAATGAACATAGATACAAAAATCCTCAATAAAATAAAAGCAAACAGGATGCACGCAATCATCAAGAAGGTTATACACCATGACCAAGTGGGATTCATCCCAGGAATTCAGGGATGGTTCAACTATGCAAATCAATAAATGTAATACACCATGTTAACAGAGCCAAAGACAAAACTTATATGATTATCTCAATAGATGCAGAAAACCCTTTTGATATAGTCCAACACCCATTCATGATAAAAACCCTATGAAAATTGGAATAGATGGTCTTTACCTCAATCTGATGAAAGTCATCTATGACAAACCAATAGCCAACATCATACTCAATGAACAAAAACTGAAAACTTTCACTCTAAAATTAGGAACAAGACAAAGATGGCCACTATCACTACTCCTATTCAATACAGTTCTGGAAACATTAGCCAGATCAATTAGACAAAAAAGCGTTATAAAAGGAATAAGGATAGGAAAGGAAGAAGTTAAATTATCATTATTTGGAGATGACATGATACTCTGCATAGAAGATCCCAAAAACTCTGCCAAAAGTCCACTAGATTTAATAAGAAAGTTCAGCACTGCAGCTGGAAACAAAGTCAGCACTCAAAAATTAATAGCATTCCTATACACAAACAACAAAGAGAGAGATAAGGGAAACAACATCTTTCACAATAGCATCTGAAAAATTGAAATACTTAGGAATCAATCTAAAAAAGGAAGTAAAAGATCTACATAATGAAAATTACAGCTCTCTGAAAAAGGAGATCAAATAGGATGTCAGAAAATGGAAATATACACCCTGCTCATGGATAGGATAGAAACAACATTGTAAAAATGGCCATACTCCCAAAACTGTTATACAGAAATAATACAACCCCAATCAAAATACTATTAGCACACCTCACAGATCTACAGAAAACATTCCTAAAATTCATCTGGAAACAGAGGAGACCTAGAATAGCAAAGGCGATCCTGGACAACAAAGGCAAGGCAGGAGGAATCACTATATGTTATGGTTGATACATTGTATCAACTTGAGCAGTTTAGAAGTTCAACTGAGAGACTCAGCAGGGAGCCAGGGTTCTTACTTTGTAAAAATCCTCATCCTGTGCAAAGGAAGGCAAGGACATTTTGTGAATGCTCTACCCACGGTGGGGGGGCGGGGCGCTGTGTACAATATAAGGGTAGAGAAGAGGCTTGCCTTGGCCTCTCTTTTGCTCTGGCTGCTGCCTTGAAGTGTTGCCCCTGTGCCATGCCACCCTGTCTCGGAGCCAGCTGATTATGGACTGAAATCTCCAGAAACTGTAAACTAAATAAACCTTTCCTTGATTTACTTTGGGTGTCAGGTGTTTTGTCCCAGCAAGGAAAGAAAAGTAGCCAAGACACTATACTAGACTTGAAATTATACTACAGAGCTACTGTGATAAATTAGCATGATCCTGCAAAAAAACAGACCCAAGGATCAATGGAACAGAATAAAAGATACAGACACAACTACTAACACACTCAGCCACCTTATCTTTGACGAAGGAACCAAACATGTTCACTGGGAGAAAGATAGCCTCTTTAATAAATGGTGCTAGAAAAACTGGCTTTCCACATGCTGAAGACTTAAACTAGACCCATATCTATCACCATGCACTAAACTAAAGTCAAAATGGACCAAAGATCTAAATATTAAAACAAAAACACAATCTACTGGAAGAGAAAGTAGGTAGAAATCTCAGAGACATAGGGGTAGGCAGAGAGTTCATGAACAAAAACCAAACTTCATGAGAAGTACTTTAAAGCATCAACAAGTGGGATCTCATCTTATTGAAAAGTTTTTGCACATCAAAAGAAATCACTGACAGAGTGGAAAAAAACTCCACAGATTGGGAAAAAAATTAGCCAACTGTCCCTCAGACAAAGGACTTCTATCTAGAATGTATAAAGAATTGAAAAAAATCAGGCCCCCCAAATTCAAAGACCCAATGCAAACACAATTCTCAGATGAAGACATACAAATAGCAAATAAATATATGAAAAAATACGCAACATCATTGATCATTCACAAACTGCAAATTAAAACAACACTGAGATTACTTCTCACTCCAAAAAGAATGGCCAACATCACAAAATCAACCAAAAACAAATGCTGGAGGGGCTGTGAAGAAAAACAAACACTTCTCCATTGTGGGTGGGAGTGTAGACCGGTACAACAACCATTGTGAAAACCAGTGTGGAGATTCCTCAAAAACTAGGATCAGAGGTCTCACTCAACCCAGCTATTCCCCTTCTGGGTATTTACCCAAAACAATTGGAAACATCATACCACAGCGACATATGTGTACCCAGGTTTACAGCAGCACAGTTTGTAATAGCCAGATCTCTGGAAACAGCCCAAATGATCATCAACCAAAGAAGAGATTAAAAAAAGATGTAGCACTTTTATACAATGGGGCAATACTCAGCTATAAAGAAGGATAAATTTGAGGCTTTTATAGGTAAATGGATGCAACTTCAGACCACACTAATAAAAGAAGTCAGACTCGCATGTGTAAACACCATATTGTCTCCTTAGTGTAAGAAACTGAAAGAGTAAATAAAATCCAAAAGGTACAATAGATATTGTGCAAGGGAAAGAAACTTCCCAAAGGGAAAAAACAACTGGCATGAGGGAAAAGAGAAAAGAAGAAAAGGAAAAGGAAAAAGTAAATTAATAAAAATTAATATATATACAAGATATATATAATGTGTATAAATGTTACATATGATAGCTAAGATAATTGTACTACTAATTCTATTGGTTCAAAGAAAGGAACAGTTAGTGCTCATATTGCTTGATCAATCTTGCATGCCTATATCAGGTAATCTGAGCAACTCTTTTGAAGATAACAATATGCAATATAATGACCACTGTTAAATTCCTCTCATCTTGTCATGAAATCCTGTATCACTGTTGTTTTGGGTTTCTTGTTGTTGTTGTTTGTTTCTTTTGTTTGTTTTCTGTTTTTTCTGTGTTTTTTTTTCCTCTTTAAAATAAAAAAAAATAAAAGAGCAACTGCCAAGAAGTCTGTGCCATGTGTCCGGGACCTAGCACAAGGAAGACCAGTGACCCGGCTACTGGCACAAGGTCAGCCTGCTCCAGGCCACCACTGATTCACAGGGGCATTGACACTGCTCCACACAAACATGGCTGATTCACACAGGGGCCATGAGACCTTGTCCTGGAGGCGCAGCCACCGAGAGAGAGCAGGCAGTCAGCTTGAGATTATAAAACACAGCTCAGAGCTGTCACTGTGGGGACTGACTGAGGGAGGAGGCAAGTCCCACCGTACTCCCTGAGCCACTGCAGTCCTGCTCTGGGGTCATTGGCCACCACACTGCTATGACGAGTTCCTGTTATGATCACCAGAAACTGGACACAGTGTCCCTGCAGACAGCTGGCAGCAGCTGACACTGTGCCCACACACTCAGAGCTGGAGGTCTCAGCGCAGTGCTACAGGGTTCGGATGAGGGCAGAGGAGGCGCGATAGGCTGGGAAGGCCAGCAGTGACACCTGCCTTGGAAGTGTCCTGGATGGAAGGTGAGAGCAGATCTGTGGAGCCCGGGACAAGCTGTTATTGCTGATGCGATTCTGCGTCCAGGCTGGAGGTCGGATCTGCCAGGGTGGGGACACAGCAGCACTGCCCGCACGCCTGTAAAACTTGCATCTGTTGCTTGTTGCCGCATGGGGAATTTTATATGAAGAAGCTTTATTTGCCAGACAGGTGTGCAGCCAAGCACCAGATTTTTCTAACCAGAATTTGGGTTCAACAAGATGTAGCCTCACTCTCTCCCTGTCCTCTCTTCCTGCCTTCTTCTACCCAATTCTCTTCTCATCTTCCACTTCTAACACAGAGACACCATTGGATAAAGAGGGTCACAAACCTACAGCGTTGTATAGGTTCTGTACCCGAGAACCAAAGGTTCTTGCTCTCTGCCTCCAGTTTAGTGTTTCTCATCTGTCAGGCCCATAAACCAACCCAGCTGCTTTTCTCAACATCTGTCGTGTTGTTTAGGATCTGTTTTTACCAGAATCATCTCAACACAATGAAAATACCAGATCTGGTTTCCGTGGGCTTTTCAGAGATGGCAACAAGCAAGAGTGGAGAAATAAATGGGAGAGAGAGGCAGCCAGACAGTACCACCCACATCCATTATCAGACTGGCTGTGCAACGCTTGCTGGCAGCTACAAAACTCTCTTTTATCAATTTTGTCCTAATTTCCCACCTCCTCTTCCTAGGACAGTGCTATGGCATTAAAATTAACTCCTAGGTTTGTGTGAAAGCCAAGGTTTGCAGCAAGTAATCCACTGGGGCCTGGTCAGATCATGAAAGGAAGTGTGCATGCTTGTGTGTACAAAGCACACCCACTCAGGCATGCACACGTTTTATTTTCTCAAAGACCACAAATGACCAGCTGTCTGTACACCTTGCTATGCACGGAATGCATTAAATCTTGCATATTTGTTTTTATTTAATTTGTCATAGTCAACAGAAAGGGGGGGTACTAATATTTGAGATTATAGTGTAGTAATCTTTAATTTTGTTCCAAAATGCAACTGTGAAATCAGAAATCAGATGGAAAGAAACATTTTCTTCGTTTGACTTACTTGTTAAAAGCAAAAACGAACACTATATTATTACCAGTGTTTGGATTTTAATGAGTAGAGTGCAAGTTTCAATACCTTGTTCATCCCAACAGAAATGCATCTGTTCACAAAGTGATTAAAATCCAAAAGGCCTAAGGGTTTTTGTGGCATAAACACAGCTCGAGCTGCAGAGATCTCTGCTATGGGACTGAGCCAAGCCTTCTGAGTGCTGGCAGAAACCTGCTCAGTACCTCCCTGCAGACCGAAGGGAGCTGTGGTAAACAAACCCATCAATCACCAGCTGCGGAAGTGCTGAAAGTACCAAGTTTCAGCCACCAATCTAGAAAAAAAACCAACTGATAAATCATCATGCGTCGCCCTGCCGTCCAGCACACACACGATCCCTGTTCAGCTATGGACTCAAAGTGTGGAAAACAGAATCCTACATGGAAGGCAGAAGGCCTGCCCATCAATCCTAGTGTCCAGTTTGTCTGTTTCTTTAATGCAACTTATCAGATTTGCTTTTATTTTTACACTTCAAATTCATTTTTCTAGGACATTTGCAATTTTAAGGAGATACGATTAACGTTCCATCACCTGAACTACAAGGCACATTGTTCACTTATCCATTCTTTCTTGTAAAAGTCTTTATCAAACACGTCTACATTGGTAGCCCCTTCTATATTTTGAGGGACACAGAAGTACAAGTTAGAGAGCTGCGAAGAAAATCTCTCCTCTCAAAGACTCATCGCTAGGCGCCTGGGGAGGGACCCTGCAAGTATTCAGCTCTTACTCTGCACCCGCAGGTTCCAGATCCGTGCATCCCAACCCCTGCAGATCATGAATATCTGAGTGTTAGTTCAGTGCTGGAATGCTTGTCTATCTCAGTGTGCATGAGGCCTTGAGGCTGATCCCCAAAACCAGTAAAATAAAGGGAAAAAATTGCACTGAACTGAACATGTACAAATCTTTCTTGTCATCACTCCCTGAATAATATGACAGAACAATTATTTACATAGTGTTTACAAAGTATCACATAGTATAAGTAATGAGAACTGACCTCAAGTGTCTGTAGGTTGGCATAGTTCAGTGGTGCAGCATTTACCTTGCATGCACGAGGCCCTGGGGTTGACCCCAATACTGGAGGAAAAAAAGCACCTGGGAAGATGGGCACAGATGACATGCAAATACTGTTCCACATAAGGAACGGAGCAGCCACAGATTTTGATGTGATGGAGGTTTTGGAATGAAGTACCTCCTGACAAGAGATGACTATACATTAAATTATAAAAATAGTGCAAGAAAAAAATAAATAAAAATAGTGCAAGATAGTACACAGAATTGAATTTAAAAAGAAAAGCTAGGTGTGGTGGTGCACACCTGTAATCCAAGGTACTCAGGAGGCTGAGGCAAAAGGATTGCAAATTTGACACAAGCCTGAGTAATTTAGGAGATCCTGTTATGAAATAAGAATCCAAAAGGCTAGGGATAGAGACCCGTGGTAGATAACTGTTGAGATTTATATCTAGATGTCCCCTCAAAGTCTCATGTGCTTGTAGGTGGGGCCTGGGGTGTGATTCAATCATGGGTGTGTGATACTGGATTAGTCCACTGATGGGTTCACAGCTGGGTGTGATGTTGGGAGGTGAAGCCTGGTAGGAGGAGACGGGCACTGGGGGTGTGGCCTGGAAGGGTCCGTCTCCCCCCTCCCCCCTAGATTCCTCTCTGCTTCCTGTTGCCATGCTATGCACCATTTCTCCTCCACCAGGTCCCTCTGCCAAGCTGCTTTGCCTTGGAGCCAGCCAGCTATGGACTGAAACTGTGAGCCAGAACAAACTTCTCTGTTACATTGTGGGTGACAAGAAAGTAACTAGGCCAAGCACTTCTGGGCTTCATACCTAGTACTGAAAAAGTAGAAAACAAGAGTTTACAGTAACTAAGGGGTTCTTTCGCTAGTGATTAATAACTAGATGCCAGTGATAACTAGTTGTATAGTGCCACTGTGGTCTTACCTTTGTCCTTACCTGAAACTCCATGGGGTTTTATTGGAGTTAACCTTGGATGGGCACTAAATGCCCGCAGGTTTAGGCTTGTGCTCTCTGACAGTGTCTGGCCTGGTAGTGTGTTCTGTGTCTCAGTTAAACGGGCAAACATACAGGATCTGCTCCTCAGAGGGTCCAGGAAGATGAAGGCACTGGATTCCTAAGCCACGCGAGGCATCACTCAGGAAGCTTTATAAAACTCAGACCAATTAATTCAGGACATCAGGAGGAGGGCTTGGACATCAGATGTTTTCAAGCTCCTCGGTTGAGCTATCAATAGGGAGGGGTGTTTTGCAAAACACTGCCACAAAGCATAACCACAATCACTGAATCCTCTATGGGGTCCTTAACCCCAAACAGTCTAACATCTGATGTAGCTGCTAGGGCTTGATAACTACAAAGATCTACTAGCTAATCAGTTATGTTACTTACTGCATGCAGAATAATGGAAGAGTCCTATAAATAACCTAGGGTCACCGGAAAGAGCAAGCACCTCTGGGCTTCATACTCTTGTCCCTTCTGAAACTTCATAAAGCCATGCTCACAAAAGAAAGAACGACGATTGCTCCTTCTGTTGCAGAGCACACAGTTCATCTTAGACTAAAGTTATTGTGTCCCTTCCAATGGTTGACAGAAGAAATCACATCAGTGCGGTGCCTGCTCCTAAGCTGCTGCCTGACCCATCAAGTCCCAGCCCTGCCTTGTTCTGCTCCTCAGGCTAATTCTGAGCAATGGAAAGACGTTCAAGACTGAGGTCATGAACCATGTTCCCACCTTTTCCTGCCTTCAGATACCAAGGGCAAGGAAAGGTCAGCAAGAGCACAGAGCATCTTCTCCGCCCTTGCAAGACATCTGTGTGCTGTCACTAGAGGAAAGGCGTGTATGGCATTGGCTCCTTAGGCCGCTGCAGGGACCACTGGCCTGGCTGTGTGTCCAGGCACAGTGCTCACCCAGAGGGCATGGTTTAATGCAACTTGGGTAAGACCTGGAAACCTGTATTTTGAAATGCAGTGTCTAGTGGTCCAATAGCTTCAGAGGAAAAGGTTTTCACTCTTTAATAGCAAGGTTGATTGCACTCTGGATTCTCGGCTTTGTTTTTCTTTGTAGTGCTTATCATGAGCTGGCACATTTTATATATCCATGTGCTTATTATCAAAATATCATTGGCTTCCCTTTATAAAATGAAAAATCCACCAAGCTAGGAAATGCACCTGTCTTGCTCAATGGTCTCTCCCCAGATCTTAGAGCAGTTCCCTGCTCATAGGCGTTACCTTGCAAACAGCGAACATAGAGTACATGAATGATCGAACACATAGGAGTGAGTGAATGCTTAGAACATAATTTTTTAAATGCTGATGAATCCACAAGGAAGGGAACCTACCTGCCAAAACATGGGCCAGAAACCCTCACTATGTCTTTAATCTAAGCTGAGCTTCTTTTTTATTAGTTTCGTAAAACATAGAATTACTGGCCCGGTCAGCAACTCCCCTAAAGCACGGAAGCTCAAGAAAATTGACTTGGTTTTGTGAATCTCAGTTGAGCAAGCCTCAGCTTCCTGGACTTGAGTTTACATGACCTTCCTCACTGAGCAAATGCCATAAAGAATCACGTCTTAGAATCTCCCCTTGTGGCTGGATTTGACAGTGAAATGCAGACCTTTCCACGCTGATGCAGTGCACTTGAGGTTTTCAAGGCAGAAAGTTTACACTAAGATTTATGTGGGATAAAAGTCCTCAGTGGCCTCGCCTGATTTTTATTTCACATCACTTCGCTAACTGGCCAGGGATTATTCATTATCCAGCTGCTTCTTCAAGAAGGACATTTGGATATGTGACACATCTGTCACGTTAGATCAGCAGCAGCAAGTCGAGGGAGGATGGCATGAGAAAACCCTCAAGGATTTACAAGCAGGGACAGGATTTCAAGCCCAAAACATGACCTGGAATCACCAGGGGGAGGAAGGCACTCAGCGTTCAATGAAATAGATGATTCTTTGAAAGATGAATAAAACTGACAGACCCCTACGTACGCTAATGAGGAAAAATAGAAGGAAGACACAAATCACCAAATCTGAATTAAAAGGACTAGCTCTATGAATAAAAATTAATAGATAAAAATGTATGCATAAAGATGCAGTCTAATGCAAACAAATCAAAGCCCATAAAGCCAAGCTGATATCAGATAAGCCACACGCTAAGGCCAGACACTGATGGGAACATACGATTATCGTAATCATGAAATTTGCAATCTCCAAAGAGGATGAAACAACGTTTATGGATCAAATATCAAAAAAGTCTGTATATAATCATTCAACAAATACAGTCAATGCATCTAGCACCTGCAGTCTGCTATACCTGTGGACACACTGATTCCCACAATCATGACATCCACGTTTTAGCATGGAAGACAAAAGCCAGCAAAATGACACAGATAATAAGATGAGAGAGAGGCAACTGCAGGGCGCTGAGGACCACGCAGGTCTGATTACCATTTGATAATCATTGATGTGCCAATCCGGAAGTAGCAGTGAGTGCATGGGGCTGAGCGACAAAGCCCAAGCGGGATGGCAGGGAAAGAACTGGAGGTGGGAGCCGGACACCATCAGAGCTACGGGCAAGCGGGGAAGCAGAGACGCAGGGCTGCACATGGCTGCGGTGTGGGAGGAACGACCGTGTGCCTCTGGGAGTTTTGTAGCCCACTTATGTGCTGGTGCGAATGGCCCGG
>RJWT010034846.1:0-13596 GCA_004365215.1 Cuniculus paca
AAAAAAAAAAAAAAAAAAAGATGTCGTATCAGAGAGACATGCACTTGGCAGGTGGTTTCAAGACTAAATGTCACTGCACCACATCTTCAGTAGTTTGAAAGTTATCACAAGTGTGACATGGAAAAAGTATAACTGAAGCAAGGTGAAATAAAATGGGAGGGACAGACTAAAAGGAATCCCTAATGAATTATCTAAATTATAGGAGGAAAAGAACAATAGGAAAATTAAGGATTCATCTCAATTTTTTCATTCCTCTAAGGATAAAATGTAGTGCCTAAGCACCACATTTCATGGAAGCAGATTTTTAATATTAAAAAAATCACAGTAAGAGAAGGAAGGAAAAATAGTAAGACTTGGGCATGAGTGACTTTACCTTCACTGCAATTTTCAGCGAAACATCTCTGATAGTATTCAAAGGAGGATAAAGTCGGCCCTCTTCGAGGTGTTTATCTGACACTTGCTGAGATATAACCTTAAAAAAGAGAAGAAAAATATTCATATATCACACCATACATGGTGGTAGCACACAGATAACTAAGGAAATAGCAATCACACAGTTTAAGTTTTATTAGTACATGTTGGCAGCATAATGGTTACATTCGCAGTACGTACATTCACTGGTACATGTACATAACCTATCTGAATTCTTTTTCTTGTTACTTTCTCTCCAACCCCCTTTTGTCACCATCAGATTCATTTGCTTATCTTCGAAGTCCTTAGAAAGCTAAGTATCACACATGCAGATTAACAGTCAGACTAATAGGCCACAAAACATATAAAACACGTAAGACAATTATACTAAATCAGGGAATGCTTTTAGATACATCGTCCATACTGGAATGCAATAACTTTTTTTCTCTTTTTTCCTCTTTTACTTCGCGCTTTATTTTTATATTGAGTTTTTCTGGAATGACAATCATGTAATTTTATCTTCGTCTATCAATCTAAAAACCTGAGCCCAAGAGAGGTATGCTAATTGCTAGGATCACAAATTAGAGAAAAAGATGGGGACAGAATCCAGCTTTCCACTCATTCCAATTCCTTTTTATAGTTTCACAAAATGCTAGATACTTTCCAATTACTACACTAGGAGGACAGTAGAGAAAAGAAAGAAGATGATGACAGAATTAATGGGAAAAGGACCCTTCAGATATGGGAGGTAGCTACCCAAGGCAAAGTGTGTGATTACCGCCAGCTCATATACCCTCAACCAGCAGGTAGAGCAGGAGGCTGAGGAAGCCATTTCAGACTCATGTCATCAGGAGGATTTTAGTTCTATACAGACTCAGGATTATCTGATCATCTAATGGCAATGGCATTCTCTGTCTCCAGATCCTCCCCTAAGTCTAAATGAAACAGCATTCAATTATTTAGTGAATCCTACTAAGGCAGACAGGCAGACTCGGCAACCTTGGCGTTCCCTCCAGCTCTAAGACTTTAAGTGTCTAGGTAGGTGGGAGGAAGAGAAAAAGAGAAGACGGATCTTCCCTACCTGCTGCTTTATGTTTCAGTTAGGTATAAAATTGTGAGCTGTTTATTTCTTACTGACACACAATAATCCCTAACACATGGTAGCTACTTGTTGAATGAACAGAAACTTATGGGATTTCACTGTGAATGGCATTAAGAAAAGACAAGATGAAAAAGTATTTTAAATAATAATTCAAATAAAATAAAAACATTTTACGCTAATACTCAATTGAACAGAGACTATTTTTAAAACCGTGTTACTTCTGTTGTTCTGCAAAGGATTCTGCCAGATTAAATCAGTTGAAATTTCTTAAATATTAAAGAAAAAGCTTTTATGGGTATCATATTGTTATCTACTTGGACAAAGAAAAAAGGAATAGCAAAGACATAATTACACAGTGGTTGAAGGCTCTGGCACTGGTGTGAGTAAGCCCATATTTGAATCTTGACTATGATTACTACCTGTTTGAATTTGGGCAAATTAATTACCATTCTGAAGCCCAGTTTTCTCATAAGTAATATAGGACTGATGACAGTTCCCAACTCATAGCACTAAGTAAACTAAATGCCAGCAAAGAATTTACAACATTATCTATCAATGTAGTCATTCAATAAATCTTGGCTATTTCATTTTAAAAAGAACAAACACATGACCAACATGGCTAAGTGTAAGTAAAATAGCTTTTGGGGCCAGCTCTAGCTTTATATTATATTAACTTACTAGCTATTTGATTTGGGAGTCAGTCAAATTTTTTCAACTATTTATATGACAAATATGTACGTCCCTATAATGACTGACATATTGCAGGCATTTAACATCATTTTTTCCCTCAAGAATGCTACACAATCGTCACTTTAAAGAGACTAGGAATAGTCAGAGGATGGCTGAATAAAGAAGAATCATTGTAAGTCCTTCCTCTCCATATGGGCCTGTCACACAGAGAGGGAGCCAAGAAATTGTGGAACAGGATCAAGCAGCAACAAGTGACCATGGGAGCCTCGCTAAAATGTAAGGAGTTGACTACAGGGCTGCTATGCTTGGTAAGTTTAAATGTCCCCCCTAATTCGCATGTTAGAAGCTTGCTCCTCAGTACGGCAGCGATGGTGAGGAACCTTCAGCAGACAGCGCCTGGAGGGAGGTCCCTAGGTGAGTTGAGAGCGCGTCCTCAAGAGGAACTGGGGAAGAACTCCGGCCCCTCTCAGGCTTCCTCTCGCATATGCTCACCACCCACCATGGGTCCTCGCCAGAGCTTGCGCCATGCTGTTTGGACTTTTGGCCTCCAAAACTGTGGCATACATAAAACTTTTTCTTTATAAAGTTAGTCTGCCTGAGGCATTTCATTTCTAATAACTCAAAATGGACTAACACATAGCAAGAAAGGCATGAGTACACAGGAATTCTAATCTTGCTCTCATTTATTGACTCATTCAAAAACCTATTTGCTGACTTTGCTATGCTGTTAACATTTCTAACTACACCATAGTTGATTTCAGTTAGTCTCTCTCCATTTAATTTGGACAATGTTAAGATATCAGCAAGATGAGGAAGACACCAGCAGGTGGCTCAGGCAGAGCTGGGTGAGGATAGGAGGCCAAAGTTTGTCTGCTAGGTGTGAACACAGGTTGAGGAGTCTATTCACGAACTACCCTATCGAGATCAGGGGAGCAATGTGCACTCTCATTAGAGTCCAGAAGACTGTCCCCAGTGCCAGAAAAGTTAAAAATCTCCACGTAATACAGAAATGTCTAGAAATATTATTTTAGACTGGTGCTAATAAATGAGATTTCTAATTCCATATAAGATGAAACTAGCATTTTTACTATAATTTTAACAGTTATTAAATCTGGTTTGCCAAACAAAAACTCACTGGATCTCTTACACATTATTTTTGCTAATTATAAAATATGATCTGGACAAGGAGAACTTTCCTGTTGTTTGGACCATGTGGCAGTGAATATCGTGGCACTGTACTCATTCTTTTTGCTAAGGTATATGATTCGTTCTATTAATTAAACTTTACAAAACAGTAAATGTAATTGAGGTAGCAGAAGAAACAGAAGTGTTGTGTTGAAGACTAAGAGAAAACCAGTGAAAAGATCAAAAGATACTGTCTGAGAGGTCTACCAGCTATAAGAAAAGTGCTGTTTATATCACATTTTTTTTCTTCAAAGTTTTTTGGGAGTGTTCACTACTCTTCCTAAGAAATGAAAAATATTTTTTGTAACATTTATCACTAGAGGGTGCTAGAGTTGTTTAGGAAGAAAAAAACCGGCTACATAATCTTTTTTATTCTGATGTGTGCTGTTTTAAAAAGCGATGATTATTTTCCTTAATGTAAAGGCAACTTTAAAATGCTCTTGCAGCAAGTGAGACATCGATCACTGTTTAGCAGTCTTTGTATTACAGAAAGCCTGAGACGGTAGGTGTCATGCTTGTAAATGCAATGAAGAAAAAGCAGCAGAACATTAGCTTCCAAACACCTGTTCTCACAAAACAAGTCAGGTGTTAACCACTGGGATATGCTGCTTTTGGTGACATCAGTATCACAGGAATCTCTGCCTACATTCTTGGAGTTCCTCTTCACAACAGAAAGAATAACATTTTTGCAGGATAAATACATTTGAATAATGATCAAGTTATATTTGATTCAGTTCAGCATAATGTTGTATATTACATTTCTCATTCACGAATTACATCTTGTTCAAATCTGAAAATGTGATATCAACCAGATGAACATTCTGATTATCAAAAGCTCCTGATTTTACAAATGCATGCCAATCACTGCTGTCCCACTGAAGCTTGGGAGGCAAGGGAAACTGATGCGGAGAGGCATGAAGCTCAGGGCATCTTTTATGCCTTTGTCTCTGATCTAACAGCTTCATGTCTTCTGCCAGTGTCTTCAAACCTATGGCCAACTTGTTAGCTTTCAAGTAGAGTGAAATCACATTTTTCAACGTTCTACATAGTACAAAATTCCCTACTGTGCCTGTTCTGATAAGAGAATTTTTCCTGAAGGCTTGCTTCTCGCCTTTTTAATGATTTTATAAAAACATAATTCCATTTTTCTTGGCTTGGTTTATGTCTTCTTTACTGAACCCATAATGGTAAACACTTCTACTACATTTACATCGGACTTTTTTTTTTTTTGTGGCACCAGGGACTGAACTCACGACCTCACACTTGCCAGGCAGGCGTTTAGGCCGCTGAGCTAGATCCCCAGCCATCGGATGTTTTTTAAACCTTCAAAATGCCACTATTTAGGAAGGTTCTCAACGGAGAAATATTTATCACGTAATCATCATTTGGAAACAGTATTTTAATCATCTCATTATTGTGATAGAATTTAAAGTGCTCCCTCAATGAAATGAAAACATAATCTATCCAAAAGCTATCAAGGAAGAATCTTTTACTAATGACTCAATATGAGTTTGATACACACCCTATATCCTCTAATGGAAAAGATTTTTTCCTTTTTCAGACCTTAGTTTTCTAAAGAGGGAGCTGAGATGCTAGATAAAGAAAATATTAGACAACTGAGTCTGAGTCCATTTGATAGCCCTGGCAAACTTAGGTATTTTACAGTACCTCAGCAGTAGTGAGAAAAATTTTGTCTGTGATGTTCCTCAGTCCACATGCCACAACTCCAAGAGCAACTCCAGGGAACACATAAGAATTATTGCCCTGGCCAGGATATAGGGTCCGTCCATTTGGAAGAGTGACTGGATCAAAAGGACTGCCACTGGCAAAAACTGCACGTCCCTGCAACACAAAACACTCCACTAACTTTAAAAGGAAGTACGTTATTTTAAACCAAATGTATTGTAACTATCCCATACCCAAAATACGGGTGCTTAGAAAAACACCTAACTTTTTATTAACTTCCTAGTAAATCTAGGTAAGCTTTGGTGATGCTGAGCAACAGGTTCTGGAATGAGTGGTCATTACCATTCTCTTATACTCTGTACCCAGGAGAAGGATGTGAAGCACAACATACGCTAACACTATCACCGGGTTCTCCGCAGTGTTCCAACCCACAGATCTGTCAGCTATCTATTTCTACACAGCTTTCCAATTAAAGACTCCTAAACATAAAAAAAAAAAAAGGCAGATTCACATTAGAGTATTGGAAGTATCATTAATTTAGGTAAGGACTTAATTTTCGGCCTTAAAATGACTTTCTGTATTTTATGTCTAACAATATAGAACATTATGTTAAGATCGTAAGAGTTAGGCCAGTTATTTTACACTATTTTATAACTTTATATATGTGTATTGCAGATGAATGTCTAAACTCTTGAGATCAATATACTAAGACAAAATAATTAAACACTTGTTTATTTTGTGCTTCCTATGTACAAAGTACTATGTCAAAACTTTGTTACTACTCAAAAAGCTTTTTTCACCTTTACAAAGTTTAGGTCTACTGAGGAATGTGAGAAATCATCTCAATTTATAGGTGAAATAAAAATTAAAGCAGTGAAATATTGATACTATTCTAAATAAGGGCAGTAAACAATAGTTCTTCTTCCCAAACAATTAATTCTAGTAAAGAGCATTTAAGAATATAGCATTAAAGAACCAGAGGTACCAAGTTTCGACTTGTACAGGGTGACATAATTTGTGTTTATTTATCCTTCTGGTTGATTTTGACTTTATTTGCAAAATGAAAGTTTTAGATGGTATGACTCAACTTCTATTTTATGACATTTTCATGTTTTTGAAAGGAGCAAAAGGCTTTTGCCAATCTATCACTCAAATATGTTAGCATAAGCATAGTGTAAAATAACTTTAAAAAAAAAACAGTAGGGTATTGAAGCCTTGAGGACTTCTATCCCGACCTGGCTGGTTATCAAGATAGCCATCCAAATGCTCCACCCATGGCATCAAAACCCAAACCCAAAAGCAAAAATTAGACTGTGGTTTTATAGTACATCCTTCAATGTTTGGGAAGAGCTAGTTAAAAGCTATTTTAATAACTATCTAAAGCCATGCTTTTTTCTTTTTATTTAACTTTCATATTTAAATCTTAGATATTTCTAAATGACTAGAGGGAAACTACCACTGAAACTTAACAAAACTTATTTTATTTAAGAAAAGAAGTGATACAACACTCAAGAAAAGGGACTAGTTCCCATACCTCTTATCTGTTCACTTTTCTCTCAATTTTGGTTATATAATTTTTAAAGGTTATATTGTATGCACTTTAGATATCCCAGGCTTCCCTATGATTAATCAAAATTTGAATTTTTTATTTTAAAGAGAAAAAAAAAACAAAAATCAAGAAGCAAACAATTAAAAAACAACAACAAAAGCAAAATGATGACAACAGCAACAACAAAACAATGGCAATATAGGATTTCAAAACAAGATGACAGGAATTTAACATGGTTGTTATATTGCATATTTTTATCCTCAAAGTAATTGCTCAGGCTACCAGATACAGGCATGCAAGATTGATCAAACAATATAATTTCACTTTGAGCAGTTTCATTTTCTTTTACTGTATCTATTGTAATTTTTGGATCTTATTTACTCTTTCAGTCTCTTACACTAGTGAGACAACAAGGTGTTTACACATGCAAGTCTAATTTATTTTACTTATGAGTGTAGTTTCTAGTTGTATCCATTTACCTATAAAAGCCTCGATTTATTTTTCTTTATGGCTGAGTAGTATTCCATTATATAAAAATACCACATCTTTTTAATCCATCCCTCCATTGATGGGCATTTAGGTTATTTCCAAGATAATTGTGCTGCTATAAACATGGGTGCACATGTATCGTTGTGGTATGATGTTTTCAACTCTTCTGGGAAAATCCTCAGAAGGGGAATAGCTGGGTCAAATGGAACCTCTAATTCAATTCTTTGAGGAATCTTCATACTGACTTCCACAATGGTTGTACCAGTCTACACTCCCACCAACAATGAAGAACAATTCCTTTTTCCCCACAGCCCCGCCAGCATTTGTTATTGGTTAATTTCTTGATGTCAGCCATTCTTTCTGGAGTGAGATGATATCTCAGTGTTGTTTTAATTTGCATCTCGAATGATCAATGATGCTTAACATGTTTTTCATATATTTATTTGTCATTTGTATTTCTTCATTTGAGAATTGTGTATTCATCTCAGATGTTCATTTTTGGATTGGGTCATTAAATTTGGGGGGCCAGTAGTTCATGAACAAAAACCAAACTGCATGAGAAGTACTTCATAGAAACAACAACTGGGATCTCGTCTTATCAAAAAGTTTTTTTCACATCAAAAGAAATCACCAAGAGAGTGAAAAGAAAACCCATACATTGGAAAAATATTTTTGCCAAACTTTGATTATTAAGGTACCAGTTTTACTTCACCTGAGTTATTTTATAGCACTGCTCTGCAGAACATTCTGCTTTGCTGGTTGGATTACTCAAAGCAAAAATAATAGGCCGTTCATTGAAGGCAGCCATATCTTTGAGGATCTGCTCTGTGAATGCACCACCAACTGCAGCAACTCCTAATAAGGACATGAGAAACCAGAGATTAGGACTGTTACTGATTAACTCACCCAAGAAACCCAGGCTCCCAAAACAAAGAAATGTGTCAGGTCATTTTCCAGTGGACCCTAAACACAATAAAGAATATTTGCATTAAAGTATAATGTCACAAAGAATTGTTTATTAATGCCAGGGATCTTTAGGGTTAAAAATTAACAGGTACCTTTAAAAATTACAGATACATTTGACTCATAATATCCTGGATTACTGGCTAATCACTTGAAATATTGATTACAGGCATTTTTATCAGAAAACTGTATAAAATATAATTTTCTATAAGCAATTCACTGAGTGTATTTCAGTCCATCAGGCTATAAAAATGATTATGTTTTATAAATCAATGTTAACACCTAAGACAATCATCTCATCCAACTGGAAAATTGGAGTATCACTCATCAAAATAATTTTAACAGAAGAATAAAGTGACTAGCATAATGAAAATGGAAAACTGTAAGATTACTGAAAAACACATTTTGTAAACAATTGCTAAACACTTAGTAAAGTTCCTGTCATGGAGTAAATAGTTTTTATTTTAATTATCATCATCATTATCTATCTAGTCAACTATTCACAAGAGCTTCAAGAATTAGAATATGATACAAAGTAAAGATTGATGTACACAGACAAAATAAGAGATAAACTTCCATAATTTCCTTTGGGATTGTTTTTAAATACACAAATTTGACAATATTACACATTTTACTGTGTACATACAGTGGGTAAGAAGTATTTTAACCCAGCATGTGGGAGGGTGAGGCAGGAGGATCGTTGCAAGTTCAAGACCAGCCTGGGCTACAAAGTGAGCTCAAGGTCAGCCTGAACTGCATAGCGAGACTCTGTCTGAAGAAAACAACAACAAAAGTTTTGTTTTTTTATTTTGGCTTTTTTTTTTTGTCTTTTTGAGACAGAGTGTCACTATGCAGTTCAGGCTGGCCATGCACTCACTTTGTAGCCCAGGCTTGTCTCGAACTTGCAAAGATTCTCCAGCCTCAGCCTACCGAGTGCTGGGATTACAGGCGTGCACCACCACGCCCAGCTCTCAAAAAAGGTATTTTAAGTGCTACAAGAAATATAAAGATGTCTGAGATATGATCCCTTTCTTCCAGGAGGCTCAAGTTCAGTGTTTCTCAACCTTAGCACTATTGACATTTTGAGCTGAACTAATCCCTTGTTGCAAGGCTGTCTCACTGTGGGATTATCTAATAGCATCCCTGGTCTCTTCCTACAAGATGTCAGTAGTCCCTTTTACCTCTCAAAGTTCCCTCTGTAGTTATGACAACTGAAAAAAAAAACCTCCAGACACTGCCTAATGTTCTCTAGGAACCAAAGCCCTTCCACTGGAGATGGACTGTCTCTGTAAAGTCATCCAGCCTGGAAAAATGCCAAGTAGACCAGGTCACAGCAGGCTGACAGAGTTAGCAAAGGGGCCACACACCGCAGTAACACCAAGACGCAACTGAACTCAGAGATCTACAAGCAGGTGTCTATGGGGTGAGTGACTATAATTTTGTTTGGAATTCCAAGAGTTAGAATTTCAAAAAAGCTAAATTATATCTAGAAAATTGGTAGTAAGAATGCCAATGAGGTAAAAATGAGGGATGGGAAAGAAAACAAAAGAGAAAATGCTTACCTATGAGGGCAGTTGGTTTTATTTCTTGAACAATGGCTTCTAGGTTCTTCATTTCTTCATGTTCGTGGGCAAACTTCTCTTTCTCCTGTGTTAAGGAAGCACGTCCCTAAGAAAAGCAAAGAGAGGAAGTGAAAATCTGCCAAACATGAAGTAAAAGAAGTCTGAGGATGTGAGGTATAATAAAAATACACACTGAATGTTTAAATTCAAAAAATGTTATTATAGTAAAAGAGAAGTTGCCATTAATCCCCCTGAAAATACTCCCTTCTCATTTATCCCACCATTCTTACCACTTTGTAAATCAGTTCTGGAAATACTCTTGTGAGTGTCTTTACAAGGTGTGATCAAAAATATGGTGATTACTGCTATTGACTGTCATCCAAAAAAAAAAAAAAAGCAAGCGTATAGAAGTATCATGTCTTTTCTCCTACTTTATTAATGGGTTCGACATTTTGTGACTTCTGACTCTTCCCCAAAGTAAAAACAACCATGAAAGGTAAATGTTTGGAATCAATTCAGAATATTGAGGCAGCCATAACAATACAACTGAAAACGCAGAGGTGGACTTCCAGAACTGCATCAGAAAGTGACAAGAACATCAGCATAAGTGTGTTTGAAGAAAGGAGGAGTATTTCGAGGGGTATTAATGTGTTTTTTACTGTAAGAATTTTTTAATGTAAGCATTCACTGTATTTTTGATCTCACCTCACATACCTACAAGTACTATGATAAATATTATTCTTCATATTTTCATGTATAATGCATGGTAGCTATTCTTAACGCCCTTTTTACAATTATCAGAGTATTACTTCATTCTTTTAACAAATCCATAGGAGATAATGTTCTAAGTAATGGTGATACAAGAATGAATAAAAAAAAAGATTGTCTCAAAAAGTTTTTTATTATCAGTTATTTAATAATAAAAATCTTATTTCTACAGAAATCGGTGAGAAACATTAGCAACTAGTAATTCAAATTACCAGTAAAATAACAGTATTGTTTACTACAGGTTATCTGTATTTGCAGTGCCTCATAAGCTAGAATTGGTGTTAGCCACGTGTGACACTATGAACTAAGGTGCCCTTAATAGAACTTGAAGCCATATATATATATATATATATATATATCATATTTAGATTTTTCTGAATAAGGGCTAGCTGACATTTTTAGTGTTCTGATTATGAGTGTGTTATGTGTTGTCTAGGAAAGTTACTTATAATACTCTAGCTAATTGTAAACATTTAACAATATAAGGGATAGAGAAGAGGCTTGCATTTTGGCCCTCTTTCGCTCTGGCTGCTGCCTTGAACTGTTGCCCCTGTGCCATGCCACCCTGCTTTGGAGCCAGCTGATTATGGACTGAATCTCCAGAAACTGTGAGCTAAATAAACCTTTCCTTGCTTCACTTTGGGTGTCAGGTGTTTTGTCCCAGCAACGAGAGAAAAGTAACCAAGACAGGTATACATCAGATTGCTTGCAGACTGTTAATCCTGAAGATGGAACAATTTCCTTGCTTTAAAAAGCTATGCAGCATTTTAACAAAATTTTTTTATAAGTACTATACAGAATTATAGAAACTCTGAAATATATGAACATCTTTGTACTCATTTCCAGCATCTGTAAATAGGGATAATAGGAATTTCTACCTTGACAGGTTGTTTGTGGGTTAGATGTAATAATACATGTAAAGTTCAATACTAGTTGTTGGAATTAAAATTACTGTGAAAAAGAAAAATATATAATTCTATCACTTATAATTTTGTTACATTTTCTTCTAGTCTACAGTACAGTGCTATTTCTGTACCACAGTTTTCCCTTATAAGCATGACACTGGATTGGATGGCTTCTTAAAAACAGAACTCATCATTAGTCATCTCAGGTATCTAAGATGTTATTATTTGACTATTTCTCCCTTCCTCTGAGAGACTATGAAAAAGAATCTCATTGAATTCATTCAGAGTTAAATTTGACGTTTCTTATTCGTTTCAACTGAAAACACCAGCAATACTAAGTTAATATACCTACTCCATATTCTTGTTTATAATGATTATTAGTGAAACAATTAGTCGACAGAATCATATAATTTAATTTTTGCTTTCATCACAAAGCATCAGATTTTTCAACAAAACTTATCTCTTATCATAGTCTTTTTAGAATTAGTCATACATTCAAAAAAACAAACAGTTAATGTGAATTTACTGAAGCCAGTCTTGCACATGCTAGGCAAATGTTCTACCTCTGAGCTACAATATCAGTCTCTATATAATGATTTTTAAACTGAATTAGTAAGTAAATGCTAATCTCACTTTTCTTTGTATTTACAAGATAAGATTTTTAAAAGTTGTTTTCATAAAAATATTTTTCAAAAACTAGGATAATATTGAAAGCTTTGCAATTCTTATAAAATGTTGAGGACACAAGAGAGTATTCCTACTTGGTGCTCCTATCTCATCTCTCTTAGCTTCATAGTTGGTAAAATTTCACTTATATAAATCTCAATCAAAGAGGTTAATTTAAGCATCATTCTAACATGTAAAAAGCAAACCTAATGATAATATTTTAGCCACAAATTTTAAAAAAGGTATTTGGGAAATCAAAAAATTCCTCTGAAATATTTTGATAATTACCATACTTTAATTTAGAAGTGGTAGGTAGATTCAGTTGACCCTAATTCCTTATCATCTTTTTCCTATGTCTTTGCCATGCAGCTCTGAAGCTCTTTCCACAAAAGGTGAAGTACACAGGTGTTCCTCAATTTACATCAGAGTTATAGCCCAATAAAGTCATTGTCAGTTGCAAACATTCTGTCAAAAATGCACTCAATACAGCTAACCTAGAGAGCATTATAATTTAACCAAGTTTACCTTAAATAAGCTCGAATGTTCTAACACAAAGCCTATTTTTATAATAAAGTGTAGAATATTCTGTGTAACGTACTGTCTTGAAAGTGAAAAATAGCATGGCTCTATCAATGCTCCTTTGCACTCTAATAAAACTGAAAATCTTACGATGAACTATCAGGTCAGCGACATCTGTCCATTCTTTCTTCTACTCTTTGGACTTGAATATGTGGCCTGCCTTGGTCAATAAAATATGGGTTGAAATGAGAGTGTGGCAGCGCCAGCCTGGCCCTTAAGAGGAACTGGCATATCTGCTTGCTATCTTGTGTCTCTGACACTGCTTGAGAAGTGTATGACAGCCAGCTGGCCCATGGAGAAGAGAGCCTTGCAAAGCAGAGAGAGACCCTATCTGCGGTTTACAGCCCTTCAACCAACATCACCAGAACTTTCCCATCTGACCCAAAGAGGAGTGAAAAATAATTGCTGTTGTGTATCGCTGAGACTGCATGGTTATTGATGAGCAGCAATAGCTAACTGATACAAGAAGTAGCTTTCCTTTTGATTATATATTCACCATTTTCAAATACTCAATGTTGTTCCTACCTCTTATTTTGGGAGTTAAAGAGTTTCTTTCCTTCTAATGATTTTATAAAAAGAATGTTTTTGCAATCTATCTGTTTCCATAATATCCCCTTACTTTTTTCAGTACTTAGCAAAAAACGATCTTCAGTTATGAGAAGGAGAAGAGCAAATTCATGTCATGGATGGGAATAAAATTTTGGAATCATTTGACAGCTACAGTTTTTAACTACTTCCAAAGTATTTCTGGAAGTTGTGTATGTTAATATTCATGATTATTTTGGTTCTCATGCAGTGAAACTTCCTGGTGGGTGTCTTGGTTACTTTTCTTTCGTTGCTGAGCCAAAATACCTGACACCCAAAATTAAGGAAGGGAAGGTTTATTTCTTACAGTTTGGAGGTTTCAGTCCATATCCAGTTAGCTCCAAAGCAAGGGGCAGCTGTTCATGGCAGCTCACAAGCAACAAGAGCAAAACAGAGCAGAAGAGTGGCAAAAGAGACCCCCAAAAACATGCCTTCTTCCTTCCCTTATATAGTATG
>RJWT010034847.1:0-13596 GCA_004365215.1 Cuniculus paca
GCCAGCCCATGAGCCTGAAGGAGCTGGGATCTAACTGTCCCCCTGCCAGCTGGGGCCCACGGGGAGAGGGGGGCTCTGGAGGTCCCAGTTTCACAGTGGCCCACACAAGGCGCTGTTTCCAGCTGGGTGGTTCTAGTTCTCCCTCCCCAAAGTCCACACTGATGCTGACTCACGGGGAGAGGCTTGGCTCTGGGTGAATCAGTTTTATTTAAAAGAACAAATGATGAGTTAGTTATCCAGATTTGGGTGTTTGATATACATTGTCCTGCAAGTAAACGAAGTGAATGTATCAGCTCAAGAAGAAAAGTACCCGGGGATGGTAGTTTATGCCTGTAGTCCCAGCTCTCTGGGAGGTTGAGGCAGGTGGACAGCAAATTTGAGTCCATCTTGGGAAGTTAGTGACTTAGTGTCCCAAAATTTAAAAAGCTTTAAAAAGGGGTAGGGATAAACTCAGTATGAAGACCTTGGGTTCAATCCCTGGTACCACACAAGTGCGTGCACACAAACACACATACACACACACACACATGCATGCAAAGGTAAAAGAAAAATATTAGTGTTCATTGCCAGTGGCAAAATTATAGCTCTTGAGTGAAAGTTTGAATTGGAATAACTTTTATCTACTACCATTAATTTGAAGTTTCTCAATTTTGATGGGTTTGGGAGTAACATTAATGAATGTGCCCATTGTGTTTTTTGGATATTGTTTAAGATATTGTCAACATTTGGAAGATCTGCCTATATACTGTAAATGACGAATGCATGATGTTACAAAATCATGCCTGAGTAAACGATCTATTTGAAGTACAAGACAGGCTGTTATGGTTTGTGTCTAGGTGGCCCTCCAAGCCTCATGCAGTCAAAGAGGCAGCTGAATCTAGCATTTGTGATTGGTTCATTGTCTAGCGCTGGGATTGGTGGTGTGAGTGCTGCACCTGCTCAGGGGCGGAGCTGGCATACAATATAAGGGAGGGAAGAAGGCGTGTTTTTTCCCCTTTTGCCCTGAACTGCTGCCCCTCAGCCATGCCACCTTGCCTTGGAGCTAGCTGAGTATGAACTGAAACCTCCAAAAACTGTAAGCTAATAAACCTTTCCTTGCTTCACTTTGGGCATCAGGTATTTTGTCTGGCCAATGAGAGAAAAGTAACCAAGACACAGACCAATGGATTTTTCCTTTTTTAAATATAAATACCTTTCTTTTTTCTGGTACTGGGAAGGAATGGAACTCAGGACCTCGTGTTTGCCAGGCAGGTGTCATGCTGCTGAACTATACCCCTGGCCTTGGATTCTTTTCTTTCTTTTTCTTTTCTTTCTTTCTTTCTTTCTTTCTTTCTTTCTTTCTTTCTTTCTTTCTTGTACCAGGAATTGAACTCATGACCTGGCACTTGTCAGGCAGGCACTGTGCTGCTGAGCTATATCCCCAGCCCTTTTGTTTCTTTTTGAAAACAACTTTTGAGAACCTCCAGGTCTCACTACATTACTCAGGCTGGCCTCCAACTTGTGAACCTCTTTTGTTTTGGCCTCTTAACTATCTGGGGAGTGTGCTACCATGCCAAGCTGGATTGCTGGTAATATAACTGAGTGTGAAGAGTCCACAATGTCCTGTTCTACTGTAGTGTCCAAGAGCAGCCACAATCACTAAAAATGCTATAAATGCTTCTCCCTTGTCTAACTACACACATGGTGGAGTGGAAGTTCTTTTCTATCCTTCAACTAAAACACATATCCCAACAGTCTGGATGCAAAAGCAGATGTGAAAACTTAGCTGGTTTCTATCAAGCTGACATTAAAGAGATTCACAAAAGTGTAAAATGATACCACTGTATAATTTTTGTCTTAGAACATTCATGTTCAAAGCCCTGGATTTGATTCCCAGTACTACAAAAAAAGAAAATATGTAAACACATGTAAACAAAATTATTTAGATCTTTAATTATTTTTAAAAGTGAAAAGGAATCCTGACTAAAAAAGTTTGAGAACTACTGAATTAAGGATTTACTTTTAAAAACTTAACTTTTCTTTTCAAATAAAAACAACACTGAGATTCCATCTCATTCCAATAAGAATGGCCATCAACAAGAAATCAGCCAATAGCAAATGCCAGTGAGGTTGTAGGGGAAAAGGAACTATTGTCCACTATTGGTGGGAGTGTAAATTGGTACAACCACTGTGGAAATCAGTATGGAGATTCTTCAAAAAACTAAGACTAGAGGTTCCATTTGACCCAGCTATTCTCTTTCTAGGCATCCTCCCCAAAAGAGTTACAGTCATCCTATCACAGTGATACATACATACCCATGTTTATAGAAGTACAATTTATAATAGGTAAATCCTGCTGCACATGATAGCTCCAGCACTCAGGAGGCTGAGACAGTAGAGTCTTCCTGAGTCTGAGGCCAGCCTATACTGCACAGGGAGTCTTATGGTTAATACATTGTGTCAACTTGAGAAGTTTAGAAGTTTAACTGAGAGACTCAGCAGGGAGCCAGGGTTCTTACTTTGTAAATATCCTCATCCTGTGCAAAGGAAAGCAAGGATATTTTGTGAGTGTTATACCCACCCTGAAGGGGGGGCGCTGAGTACAATTTGAGGGTAGAGAAGGGGCTTGTTTTGCTCTTTTGCTCTGGCTGCTGCCTTGAAGTGTTGCCCCAGTGCCCTGCCACCCTGCTTGGAGCCAGCTGATTATGGACTGAAGTCTCCAGAAACTGTAAGCTAAATAAACCTTTTCTTCCCTAACTTTGGGTGTCAGGTGTTTGTCTCAGCAACGAAGAAAAGTAACCGAAACAGGGAGTTAAAGCCCAATCTGAACTGCATAGTGAGTTCAAGCCTAGCCTGAATTGCATAGTGAGAGCTTGTCTGAACAAACAAACAAACAACAAAACAACACAAAGCAAAACAAAGCAAAACAATTCATAAACTGTAATAGCTAAATCCTGGAAACAGCCCCCATGCCCACCAACAGATGAATGAATAAAAAAAATGTATTTATATACAATGGAGTGCTACTTTGCCACAATGAAGATAAACCTGAGACATTTTTAACTAAAGGGGTACATCATGAGACCATAATCTTAATTGAAATAAATCAGACTCGCAAGTTTAAATATTGCATTGCTTCTCTTGTTTGAGAAACTCAAAGTGTAAAAAAGGTGCAGCATGGAGGATAGATATTAGAAGTAGGAAGAATTTGTTCAGATGGAAAGGGAAACAAGAGGAGGAAGAAGGACAAGTAGGGAAAACAGATTTTTAAAAAAGAGAATTGAAGGGAAAAATGTAAACAGAGCATTTGTAAATGGGGAGAAGAAGAAGGCTTGAAGGTAGGCGAGGGGAACGGGGAGAAAAAAATTAACATATATCACATGTAGGTACAATTTCCCCATGATGAATGTGATCGTTGTGTATGGCAAATACATACTAATAAAAATTTTGATTTTTAAAAAATCTTAAGGAGGAAGAAAATTGGGTACTGCATAGGTACTGCCTCCAGGACAGATGACACCAGCTGTCTGGGTGCTGGCTGGGTGCCATTCCTGGTGATTTTAATTCTATCTCTCCAATTTCTAAGCCCACTTTTAAAAAGCTATTGTTTGTTGAGCACTTTCTACATTAAGAAATTTACATTAATCTTCCCACTTAATCTTCACAAATAATCTATGTGCTGGATGCTCTTATTTCCATTTTATAGATAAGAAAACCCAACCTCAGAGAGATGAGAACTGACCCCACCTCACCCCGGTATACTGAGGAGTGAACCCAGGGCCCAGGGCTCCAAGGTAAGTACTGGACCACCGAGCCACACGTAGCCTGAGAACAGACCTTAAATTCTCTTTAATTTGTAAGTAAACATTAAAAGTGACTTTACTATTCCATTTATGCATTAACAAAATTATTCATCTGGAGCTTAGTACTTTCTTTCCTTCAGTGCTGGGGATCCAGCCCGGGGCCTGCCTATGCACGGCAGATGCCCTTCGCTGAGCCACACCTCAGTCATAAACCCAGTAATTTCACCATTGTTCTTGGTGACAGTTGCCACCCAGGGAGCCATCAGTACAGTCCCCAAATCCTTACCTGAGCCCCACCGAGGCCTCTGTCGTTGAATCCTCCCCTGAGGCCTATTGAAGTCCATGTCACATTCAGTGCACACAAACCTGAGCCCTTGTGCTTGTGTTTGATTTTTTCCAGGACTTTGAGTCTTCACACCTGTCTTCCTCACTGGAACCTCCCGGATCCCTGCCTGAGCTTCCCTCCCTGAGCCCATGGCCACCCTCACACAGTAGACTGTCACTGTCTCTCCTAGGGAGCAGCAGAGCAGTAGAGGCTGGCAGCTGAGGGAGGGGCAGAGACAGGGCATGAGCTGGGGACACAGGAGTGGGGAGAACCTGCGCTTCAGCCCCCGTCATGTTCCCAGGCAGGAAAGTTCCCACACAGTGCTGACCTCTCACCTCAGCCCGCCTCTGCCTCTGTGTGAGGATGTACTGCCTCAGCCAACCCCACTTCAAGGACCAGCAGCCACCTCCAGAGCAAAGGAGGCGTCCCCATGGCAACTCTGTCAGGCCAGTCTGAGGCTGGGGCTTCTTAAAGTGTTTATTGTCCCCAAACATGGCCTGATTCTTCCATCCCAGCAACTCTTGCAGACTGGAGTATCCAAAAGAGGAGGGGCCTCAATTCAGGGAACTATCTCCACTTGGGTACAGTATCCATCATTCAACTCCAGGAAAATGCTCCTTTCATCTCAGATAGATGGGACAATCTAACAGGAACCTCCAGCTCTCTGCCCCTGAGCCCCTACCTCCCACCAACACTAGATGCTGGTGAGTGTCTCTCACCACCTCCTGGGATTTTGGTAGGAGAGACAGAGGGAATTCTGGCTGGGGAGGGAGAGGTCTGGACCATTCCTCTCCCTACCTGGGCTGTGGGCCTGGAGTGTATCAGGGCTGGGATTTGTCCACTGAGTACCTGATGGAGGAATAGAGTAATGGTTGGGGTGGGTGTGGGTGAGGGCTGCTCAGGGTTTGGTGACCTGGACAGAGGCCTTGTGTGGGTGATTAGCTGTCACGTTGGGTCTAAGCTCCTTACCCTCAGAATCTAGCTTGCCTACCTCAGGTTTAATCCTATGGCAGTGGGGGAGGAGGCCTGAAGGCCCTAGGGAAGGCTTAGGGGCTTGGTGGGTTCTCAGTGACCCATTTAGCATAACCAGTGATGGCTTTGGTGCCTCTGCCTCTGTGGGTCTCTCCACTTTTATGGACTTCCTTGCGTGTCCTTGTCTTTCAGTGTGCACATTTGTTTTTTTCCTCTCTGTGTCTGCTGACAGCTGTGACTGACTCTGTGGAGCAGTTGTTAATGATGGGAGTTATAATGGGTCATATGAGACTCCATTACAGGACTGTGGTTGACAGAGGCCTTGGGGACACAGACTTGTAGGTGATGTGAGATTTTAGAAAACAGGAGGCTAGGTAGCGGCCATGTGTTGTAGCTGGCCTGGGATTTGAGGAACATTGGGTTATTTGTATTTGACACACAGAACGGGTGACACTGGGTTGTGGTTAATACACAGGATTACCTGGATGATTCCAAAAGGATTTGGAAGGCAGCAGCAAAAAGGCAGCAGGGGTCTTCAAATGTGGTTTTGACCTCTGGCTCCAGGACATTTGGCTATGTCTGGAGACATTTTTGGTTGGACCACTTGAAGGTAAGTTGTGCTACTGGCTTCTAATAAGCAAGGACCAGGAATGTCACACAACATCCTGCAATGCTCAAGACTGGCCTCCATATCAAAGAATTATCCAACCTCAGTAGGGTGAAGGCCCAGGCTTTGCACCCTGAGCCCTGGCATGTTTCCTCATCTCTAAAGGGGAACCTATGTAGTACACCTCAAAGATTACTGAGATGCCTGGGCTAGTACTTCTGAAGTGCTTAAGGTAATGGTGCATGTTGCCTGTTGATTTGTACCTGGAGAGATCAAGAGCAGACCTGGTGTCAGGAGTCAGACATTCTCACCTTCTACAATACTTCACACAGGCTTTCTCCACTGCCAAAGGCTTTCTAGGCTCACGTCGTGCTGCTTTAGTGATGACAGAGGAAGAGATGAGCTCTCCCCTGCTTTGGTACCTATAACTATGCAGGAGCGGCTGATAGGCGGAGCATGGATCATGTGATGGCCCAGAGTTTCTCAGGATTCTGAGATTCCCATGAGAACTACCCGACTGGAGGAGCAGGGTGGTATTAACAGAAGGATGGGAGGCAGCTGAGCAAAGCAAAGATGATAGATGTCCCTACCCAGAGGGTGTAGGGGAACCTGGGCCATGCAGCATCTCATCTGTTAGATTCATGGGTGATGCCATTTTGCGGGATAGCCCTGGGAGCTAATCTGTCCTTCTTTCAGAAAGACTCAACTCAGAAACGCTCCCACCTCCTGAGAACACTCCTCTAGCTTTCTCTTCAGTTTCCTTCCCTCACCTCCCCTTCTCTCCTCTTTCTTCTTCCTCTTCCCTTTCCTCTCCTGTCTTCTCTTTTCCTGGACAGGATCCCTCTGTGTAACCTGGGCTTAGATTCTCCTGCCTCAACCTGCTGGTTGCTGAGATTACTAGTGTGTGCCGCCACGCTAGGCTCTTCTGTAGCTTTTTTTTTTCTTTTTTTTTCTTTTTGAGACAGGGTCTTGCTATGTAGTTCAGGCTGGTCTTGCACTCACTTTGTAGCCCAGACTTGCCTCAAACTCTCAATGATCCTCCTGTCTCAGCCTCCTGGAGTGCTGGGATTACAGGTGTGCACCACCATGCCTGGCTTCTTTTGACAACCCAGTCTCTTGTTTTTCCTTCTTCCCCTCTGGCAGTGACTTTCCAGTCTCCCTTCCTCGCTTCTCTTCTACCAAACCTGGGAATGTTGATGTGTTCAAAGTTTAAGCCCTGACTCCCTTTTCCATTTTCTACAAACTTTTCACAGTTGCTCATTATGATATTATTCTGGTAACGCTGAAATCATGTGATAAGAGAATTTACCCCATAGAATGTGGAAATGTCCAAGTAAGGGTTTCTTATCTTTTTTTCTTGGCCAGACAATAGTTAAGCAGTTACTAGTATACCACTGTCCAACACCATTATCACAAAAAATAAGTTTTATCTGCACTTCTTACCCAAAACTTCGTTGCTCAAATCCTTTCTCAATACGCTTTTACACATAACCTGCTGTTCTTCCAAAGTGTTGTAGTTCCAGTTTATTTAATCTTGAATCCATTTTCATCTAGATTTTATGTCCTCTGGCTTTTTACAATCTGTGTTCTCAGACACTGTCATCCACAGCAACGCTCAGTACTGAGTTGCTCATCACTAGCTAATGTCACGCATTTGTGACATCTAGATGCTGTTTACATAATTCAGTGTCACCCAGTCTTGGCTATATACACAACTTTCTTTCTTTCTTTTGATTTTTTTTTTTTGGCGGCACTGGGGATCGAACTCACAACCTCAGACTTGCTAGGCAAGCGCTTAGGCCACTGAGCTAAATCCCCAGCCCTTCTTTTGATCTTTTTTAAGGCAGAGTTTCACTATATGGTTCAGCTGGTCTTGAACTCCCTTTGTAGCTCAGGCTGGCCTTGAACTTGTAGCAAAGACTAACAAAGAAGAATGATTCTATTCCTGACTTCATGTTACAGTTCACAGTCAAAATGAAAGCACACTAAAAATGTTGTATAAAATTAACCTTCAGGTTATGCATATAAGTTGTATTGGAAACATAAATGAATTTTTTGTTTATACTTGGGTCCCATACCCAATATATTTCATTATGTCCCAAGCTTTTTGGATAAGGAATACTCAACCTATATTGTCACTTTTCTTGTTTTAACACTGAAAGAAACTGATGTGGAGAGGTTAAGTAACTTGTTTAAGTTAACATGGTCAGTAAATAGCAAGTTCAGGATTTCATCTGAGGCAGCCTGGCTTAAAATTATGTACTCTCTACTCTAGGCTACAGTTACCTCTTTTAGTATATGCATGCTTAGATAATATTTGATTTTAGTATGTGCCACTAGAAGTAATGTGTTGGTTAGCAGAGCTCATAGAAATGTTTTCATTACAAAAGGTTGCTCATTTTTGTTTTTCTAAGATAAAGCAGTTGTGCTAATAGCATTAAGCCACTCATTCCTTTCCTCTGAGTTGGGCTAAGGAGGGATTAGTGGTAGCTTTTGGTATAACGACCTTGGAGGCCAGGAACAATAAGAGTGGGTCCTGGGCGAAAGGTGGTGGGGAGAGAGGAGGAGGAGGAGGAAGAGGAGGAGGAAGAGGAGGAGGAAGAGGAGGAGGAAGAAGAAGGAGAAGGAGAAGGAGAAGGAGAAGGAGAAGGAGAAGAAGAAGAAGAAGAAGAAAAGAAGAAGAAGAAGAAGAAGAAGAAGAAAGAAGAAGAAGAAGAAGAAGAAGAAGAAGAAGAAGAAGAAGAAGAAGAAGAAAGAAGAAGAAGAAGAAGAAGAAGAAGAAGAAGAAGAAGAAGAAGAAGAAGAAGAAGAAGAAGAAGAAGAAGAAGAAGAAGAAGAAGAAGAAGAAGAAGAAATCCTAGGGGAGGAACTAGGTTTAGACAAGACCCAGCCTGGTTATGAGCCGAGGCTGCCATGGTTGACAAACCCTTAAGTCTTAGAAGAGGACCCAAGATCCAGCTCAACCCTTGACTTTCCCTGGAGCACTGCCAGGAATCCAGCATGATCGGATCAACTTCACTAATAACACATCTGCCATCCGGCACATCCATCAGGAGGGAAAGAATGCCTGGATCGTGGGAGTATCCTGCCCTGGGAGCCAGTGGGGAGAGAATAGGAGAATGGATAGTGTGCTACTTCCTTCCTGAATCATATCACCTATTTCCTTCTTAAGTGGCTGGTATAAGGCATAATTAGACAGCAACACGTGAGTAGAAGAGCAAGATTTCCCTGGGAATTCACAGAAGCTGCTCGGCTACCTGCAGGAGTTAGAAGTGGGAGTATAGTGCCCTCTCATGGACACTCTGGGAATATACACCATATCAGTTTCTGCTAGGGCAAATTGGGAGGTTAAACCCATGAAAGGGAAGATTATTTACCGGGGTCCTGGCATTTGGAGTGGAAAGCAAGCCTAGAAGAGGTTTCTTTCTTTCTTTCTCTCTCCCTCTCCCATGGCCTTGCATATGCTAGGCAAGTGCTCTATCACTAAGCTGTGACTCCAACCCCAGAGATTTCTTAATGATAAATGTTTCCAACTTAAAATATGTGTTTGGAGCTTCTTTTTATTTTATTTTAAAGAGAATAAAACAAAAGAAAACAAAACAGAGTTAAACACAACATAGCATTTCAGAATACAACACTGAGAGCAATACAGGTCTTCAAAACATAACAACAGGAGATTAACAATGGCTACCTTAGTGTATCTTGTTCTCTTCAAAATAGTTGTTAATACATTCATACACAATAATTCAAATAAAAAATATGAAAGGAGACAAAACAAAAGAGTGAAAGCATTAAAGGCCTTCAAATCAGACAAGAAAACAACAATGACTACCTTAATGTCCCCTGTTTTCTTCAAAAGAGCTGTTCCTATCTTCTCACATATTGCAATCAAATAGTAGAAAACAGACTTAAACCAATCAAATAAAAAAATAAAAGCATTATTGGACTTCCGAAACTTTTCCCTATATTTATCGGGATTTTGTATCTTATTGAGTCTTCCAGTTTCTTACACTAGGGAGATGATGCCGTGTTTACACATCCGAGTTTGATTTATTTCACTTATGAGTATGGTCTCAAGTCACATCTATTTACCTATAAAAGCCTCAATGTGATCATTCTTTATAGCTGAATAGTACTCCATTGTATAAAAGTACCACATCTTTTTGATCCATTCAACAATGGATGGGCATTTGGGTTGTTTCCAAGATTTGGCTATTACAAATTGTGCTGCTATAAACATGGGTACACATACATCACTGTGGTATGATGATTTCACTTCTTCTGGGAATATGCCCAGAAGCGGAATAGCTGGGTCAAATGGGACTTACAATCCTAGCTTTTTGAGGAACCTCCAGACTGATTTCCACAGTGGCTGAACCAGTCTACACTCCCACCAACAGTGGAGAAGGGTTCCTTTTTCCCCACAGCCTCTCCAGCATTTGTTGTTGGTGGTGTTCTTCATCCTGGTCATTCTTTCTGGAGTGAGATGGAATCTCAGAGTTGTTTTAATTTGCATTTCTCTAATGACCAATGATGCTGAACATTTTTTCATGTATTTATTTGCCATTCGTATTTGCTCAGCTGAGAAGTGTGTTTTCATCTCAGATGCCCATTTTTGGATTGTGTCTTTGAATTTCGAGGGCCTGCTATTTTTAAATTCTTTATATGTTCTACATAGAAGACCTTTGTCTGAAGGACAGTTGACTAAGATTTTTTCCCAATTTGTGGGTTTTCTTTTCACTCTGTTGGAGATTTCTTTTGACATGCAAAAACTTTTTAATAAGATGAGATCCCAGTTGTTGATTCTGGGAAGTGTTTCACCTGCAGTTTGACTTTTGTTCATGAATTCTCCACCTACCCCTATGTCTTCAAGATTTCTACCTACTTTGTTTTCCAGCAGATTTAGTGTTTCTGTTTTAATATTTAGATCTTTGATCCATTTTGACTTTAGTTTAGTGTATGGTGATAGGCTTGGGTCTAGTTTTAGTTTTCGGCATATGGAAAGCCAGTTTTTCCAGCACCACTTATTAAAGAGGCTATCTTTCATCCAGTGAACGTGTTTGGCCCCTTTGTCAAAGATAAGGTGGCTGAGTGTGTTTGTACTTGGGGTTGTATCTTCTAATCTATTCCATTGATCCTCAGGTCTGTTATGATTCCAGTACCATGCTGATTTGATTACAGTAGCTTTGTAGTATAATTTCAAGTCTGGGATTGTGATCCCTCCTGCCCTGCCCTTGCTGCCCAGAATTGCCTTTGCTATTCTAGGTCTCTTCTGGTTCCAGATGAATTTTGAGAATGATTTCTCTAGATCTGTGAGGTATGTTAATGGTATTTTGATGGGAATTGTATTAAATCTGTATAATAATTTTGGGAGAATGGCCATTTTCACAATGTTTGTTCTTCCTATCCCTGAGCACTGAATGTCTTTCCATTTTCTGAGATCCTCTTCGATTTCTTTTTTCAGAGTACTGTAATTTTCATTGAATAGATCTTTTGCTTCCTTTGTTAGGTTGATTCCTAAGTATTTTTTTTTTGTGGCACTGAGGATTGAACTCACGACCTTACACTTGCCAGGCAGGTGCTTAGGCCACTGAGCTAGATCCCTGGCCCTTGTCTTTTTGAGACAGAGTCTCACTATGCTGTTCAGGCTGGCTTTGAGCTCACTTTGTAGCCTAGGCTGGTCTCAAACTTGCAATGATCCTCCTGTCTCAGCCTCCCGAGTGCTGGAATTACAGGTGTGAGCCACCAACCCGGCTAGTATTTCATTTTTTGGATGCTATTGTGAAGGGTGTGGTTTCTCTTATTTCTCTCTCAGTGAGTTTGTTCTTTGTGTACAGGAATGCAATTGATTTTTGAGTATTGACTTTGTATCCAGCTACATTACTGAATTTGGTTATGACATCCAGAAATCTTTCAATGGAGTTTTGAGGGTCTTCTATGTAGAGTATCATGTCATCTGCAAATAGTGATAATTTAACTTCTTCCTTTCCTATCCTTATTGCTTTTATTTCTGTGTCTTGTCTAATTGCTTTGACTAATGTTTCCAGCACTATATTGAATAGGAGCAGTGATAATGGGCATCCTTGTCTTGTTCCCGATTTTAGAGTGAAAGCTTTCAGTTTTTGACCATTTAATGTGATACTGGCTGTTGGTTTGCCATAGATGGCTTTTATCAGATTGAGGTAAAGGCCATCTGTTCCAATTCTCTGTAGGGTTCTTATCATGAAAGAGTGTTGGACTTTATCAAAAGCTTTTTCTGCATCTATTGGTATGACCATGTGATTCTTATCTTTGGCTCTATTGATATGGTGTATTACATTTATTGATTTGCGTATGTTGAACCATCCTTGCATTCCTGGGATGAATCCCACTTGGTCATGGTGTATAATCTTGTTGATGACTTGCTGCATTCTGCTTGCCAGTATTTTATTGAGGATTTTTGCATCTATGTTCATTAGAGAGATTGGCCTATAGTTCTCTTTTTTGGTTGGGTCTTTCTCTGGTTTTGGTATTAGGGTAAGACTTGCTTCCAGGAATGACTTAGGGAGACTTCCTTCTCTTTCAATTTCATTGAAGAGTTTGAGGAGTGTTGGCATTAAGTCTTCCTTGAATTTCTTGTAGAATGCAGCTGTAAATCCATCAGGACCTGAACTTTTCTTGGTTGGTAAGGTTCTAATTACATTTTCAGTTTCCTTAACTGAAATTGGGTTATTCAGTAGTTTTACCTCTTCTTGATCCAGTTTTGGAAATTGAAATGTTTCTAAAACCTGTCCATTTCTTTGGTGTTATTGAACCTATGAGAGTAAAGATTTTCATAGTAGGTATTGATGATCTTCTGTATTTCCACAGGGTCTGTAGTGATTTCACCCTTTTCATTCCTTATTGCATGGATTTGAGTTTTTTCTTTCCTTTCTTAAATAAGGTGGGCTAGGGGCTTATCAATTTTATTTATCCTTTTTTTTTTATTTTGAAAAGAATAAAACCAAACAAAACAACAGAGTAAAGTCAAACAAACAAAGCAATGAACATGGTACATGACTTTTAAACAGGGTAAAAAGCAATCAATAAGGCTACCATAATGCCTCTTGTTATCTGCAGTATACCTGCCCATATCATCAGGGATAAGTAAAATCAAACAAAACATAACAAATTAAAACATTAGAAACAAAACAAAACATAACAAAACAAAACAAACAAAGCAGAACAATGTAAGCAATACAGAATTTCAAGATATTATCAAAACAGCATTGGTTACCATAATATTTGTTATCTTCAGAATAGTTGCCTACACCTTCAGGCATATTACAATCAAACCACACAGAATAGAGTAAAATCAATCAAAACAAACAATGAAAGCCATACAGGGTTTCTAAACAACATAATTGGACATCCTTGATGGCTGCAATTATATATTTTGCTATCTTTAAAATAGCTGTCCATGCCATCAAGTATAATAAAATCAAACAAATCAGAATAAAATGAAATGAATCAGAACAATGAATACAATCTGAATTTCAAATCATGATAACAGATTAATAGCAGTCATTTCCTTCCCTTTTTAGATAATTCCTCCCCTTTGACTTTCCCAATATTTATTGTGCATTTTGGATCCCACTAACAACTTTAGGTTGTTATGCTATGGAGACAACACAAAATTCACCCTTGTGACTCTGATCCATTACATCCATGAGCACTATTACCAGTTGCCTCTATCTACCTACAAGAACCTTGAGGTTATTTTCCTTTATAGCTGAGTAGGTTTCCACCCCATGAAATACCATGTCTTTCTTATCCATTCTGCAATTAATGGGCTCCCTGTCACATAGGGCATTGTTCTCTCTCCTTTGACTTTCAGACTATGAATTTTCTTTCTAGCTAAATGTGTTTCTTGCATAGAGCATATTGATGGA
>RJWT010034848.1:0-13594 GCA_004365215.1 Cuniculus paca
CAAGACTGGATTTGTGAAAACTTCTGTTGAATGACAGAAGTCTTGCCCAAGATATCAAGGAATATCGAGGTTGACTCCAGTGAGCCAGGAGAGGACACACTTTGAGGCTCCCTTACCTCGATTATGCTGCAAGAGTACAATGGTGGGATTAACAATCGTTGTGGAGGGGTAGCCAGATGATGGCTTGCTAGCTGGTGGAAAGGCTTGGGAATCAGTTGCAGTATGGGAAGAAGAAACTTCATTTAGTAGAGGACTGGAGCCCTGAAAAGGAAACAAAGTAACTGTAAAAACAGGAAATCTAGAGTTAATGCTTTTTAAAGAGAAGAAATCTAAAACTTTACAAAGATTTTAATTATAAACAGAAATGTAGTCCAGAAGACATTTCATCATTAATTCCAGTTAGAAGTTTAATCTGGGATGCTTATTCTCTTGTATTAGTAAGGAGAAAGAAAGGGAGATTAAATGTCGCTGACAGTCTCAGCAGCACCATTCATTATTTTTACCTGGTAGTAGTTTTGGGCCAATCCAGTTACTGAAAAAGCAAATTCAAATCAAATAGAATAACATGCAAAACCCATGCAATTCCAAATGCGATCCAGGAATGAGAGCCAGTTTAATTGGGAAAAATCAGGGAAGCTTAGTACAATGTGTTGAGAAATGTAAGACTACATGAAGACAAGATATAAGATGATATAAGAACAAGGAAAAGTAATGATTCTCTCAGAAAGTTGCTCTTAGTATCAAAATCACTGAGCAATTCTACTAATGCTTGCTTCTGACACCTGAATATTATCCTATCATGTTGTGAAATTTTTTCACTCTAATATTAGAGTGATAACAATCCCCAAAGTAAAGATGTGTGAGATTCCTGACTCTAACAACCTGTACTCTTGAACAGAGATACTAATAAAAGTATTAATACTAACAGGATTATCTGCAAGTTGGGGTAATGGTAGTCTTTTGAAACAAATGAAAATAGGACCCTGAAATATAGTGAGGGTATATAGACACTTTCCTCCATCATATCTATACATTTTGCAAAGTTTCTATTTTAGAATTTATAAACCTCAAAGTCAAATGGCAATTATTATGCTCATTCAGTGATCAACTACTGTGTACACACCTGCCGGACAAGGGCCATACCTTCCCCTTCCTCCTGCCACCACCCACCACAATGGCCTGCACATAGCAGATGCTCAGTAAATGCCATGAGCCATTTACCAGCAAGAGCACATGTGATCTAACAACTGTGGCAAAAGTACATATGCTCAATAGAAGAGAAGATGTGGGTACCAGCATTCATGACAGCTCCTGCCACAGTGGGGACTTCAAGACCATACTGTCTCAGTCAGTCGTTTTCTTCTGAAAGTTCCCAGACCTGCTGATACTAATGAGCAGCAGTGGTGGGTGAGTAAAACAATTTTTTCCAGGACTTTGATAGGCACGCTATGATCTTGTATATAAGAGCTTTCCTAACTCCTCCATTTAGAAAGTAGAAAATATTTACTTTTCCTATCTCTATAGTGGTTTAATAAAGGTACATGACATATTTAAAACATGGCCAGAACATCCCCAAGAAACAAAATATAAGGCCCACAGCTCTTTAAAGCATACATGCTCAATGTGATGTCTGGGGAGATCACATAAGCATTCAACATTTAACAAATTTTATTCTGTATCCTACTTCGAAACATTACACAAACAGCTATTGGCCAGAAAAAATGTTTTTTAAAAACCTGAATGAGTCAATGTGACTTTTATTCCTCTCTCTTATTTCCAAATAGCAGCAGATGAACAGGAGTTGGAGTCATGGCTTGGACACCATCCACTGGGCCCTTCCTCTCCTTAAAAATTCTTATTCAGAGAAGGAATCCAGGCAGTTTCTTTTTTCACCTTTTACTCTTACCTAGGGCCAAACCAGAATTTACCAGGCCAACTTTTGAGAAGTTTATACCAGGCTGATTATTCACGGTTAAGAAACTGAGGACTGTACCCCAACTCATATGTCCTGGCATACTTGAAACAAACTCAATATGAAAACCTAGCTATGCAAATGATACATTACAGGGTCATACAAAACTACTTACTCTGGTGTATAAGTGCACTAAAAATATGGTTTACATTACCTGCTACTCTTGATAAACACATTTTGAGCCTAGGGCAAGATGCTTGCATTCCCCAAAACCAAAGTGGCTTCAAATTCACCTAGAAGTTCAGCTTGGAGGAGGGAGAGTATATATGGGAACAAGCTAGCATATTTCTCTAGCAGGGACTGAGCTATAAAGCTCCAAGTCAGAAGGCTATCCAAGCCCTTGGGTTATGCCTGGCCAGTCCTGGCCAACTACACAGTGCTGCATCTAAAGATTTAAGAAGAAGCCCTAGCCTAGGTTGTGACAGTCCGTCCCCAGCTTTGGTGTACCTGATGCCTCATTATAATTTCTTTAATAAGCTAAATAAGAAGTTTCTGTACAACTTTTTCATGATTGGCTCCAGCTTAGTAAGCCATTTGGGCCAGTTCTGTAGGTGTACCTCTTCACACAGTGAAATGTCACTGATCATTTAGTTCCATCAGCCAAATTTATAACACAAGCTCATTGTACCTCAAAATATAGCTTGTGGGGCCCCAACATGGGACCTGCTGAGAAGCTTAAGACCAAGTGAAAATCCTAGGCCATCCCCAGACCCACTCTATCAGAAACTCTAGGAGTTGAAACTAGACCTCCCTGTCTATCAGATGTACACTAACCTTGAGAACTGATACACTAACCCCTAAAATCCACTTGAAAGAAAAGGTCCTGACTTGTTCACAGACACACCTGTGGTGCCTAGCTGACTGCTCAGATTGTGATAGAAACCCAGTGACCTTGTTAATTTATCAGTTGCTTTAGAGTGATTCTGGCTCCTCATTTTCTCGAGCAAGCCCTCAGCAACCCAGCTAATGTTTATTGTCACATTCTCTGTGCCAAAATTCAGTCCCACTGATTCCTATAACCCCATGAGTAGATCCACATACAGTATCTCCGTATTATAGCTCACACTGAAGTTCTTCAGCTTCTTTCGATTCCCAGGGCTCAAAAAGAAAAAAGAAAGCCAAATGCTTCCCACCTGTGGAGGGAGTTGCCCTTCTCGCACAGGATGGACGTGAGGTACCAGGGCCCTTTAACTTCCCATGACCCCTGACCGCTGGTGCACCCTGTGCCATCAAGGCCCCTAAGCCGCCTCCTTGGAGGCTCTCACATCCATCTGTCTTTTGAAAAACTCCTCACATTTGTACAAGGCTTCCAGGCTTCCAGGTCCACTTGCCCAATTAAACCTAACTGCCTAATTTTGTTTTTACCCTGGTCTCCACCACTTCTGCTATAAAAGGGAAGATAGTTTATTCACAAAATCAAAAGAGTGATCTTCTCCTCCCTCAGAACCCTTCTGGCTCCCTGGTACACTGTCCTGTAGCACCACACCTGCATTGGCCTTCCCCACATAATTCTGCAGCTTTTCTCTGCTCTTAACATTTCATCTGTCTGACCTACAAAGAGCAAGACTAGGCAAAGTAAAGGCCACAGATGTTTTCTCAGAGGAAAGACAAAGTTCTTTCAGGAAGACATGCATTCTCGACAGGACAAGAAGAGGCCCTGCAGAGACGCGAATAGCCACAGCGACCCAGGGACACACAAGGGAAGCATGCATTCTAAGGACAGCAGACACAAGTCCAGTCATCGCACAAGCACAGCAACAGTCAACGCTTTGCTTAGAACTTAGTACTTCAGTGAGAAAGAGGGATTTACTGCCAGGAGCAGACATTCAGGGAAGCTGTGGGGAGGGAAGTCCAGCAAGCTTACGGTACTTGAAACAGCTCCCGTGAGGTCAGGCTCGGAGACTCTGTGGAGGTCCTCCGGTATGGGAGGGACCAGCGGAGGTGGTGGTGAGAAGGATGGTGGTGTCTGGCTAACAGGGGGAAGGGAGCCACAAGCACTGGCTGGCTGGCTGTGGTGGGGCCGCCTCTGCAGATGAGGGGGAATGAAATCATCTAGAGTCGGGAAGGTCAGAGGTGAGGCAGCAGGGGCGGTCACCAGGGTAGTGTGGATGCAGCCAACTGGCTCCAGAGATGCTGGAGGTCTGGCAGTGCCTTCTTGCCCTCTGTCAGTATTAACCAGGTAGAGAGGGACAACTATTACCTCAGGCTGAGCTGGGCTGGAGGAAGTGGCATCCTGTGGGAAATAAGGGGGTCGTTACGTAAAGGGGTACAGCAGGGATGAATGAATTCCATATTTAAACAGTTGAGAGTGGACATGCAGTGATGTACTCTGAGAAATATTTAATCGGTGCCCTTTCCTCAGAGTACATGAGATAGTTGGTGCTGGCCAGCTGGCCTCCTGATACTCCATGACACAGAGGGAGCTCCATCCAAGTTCACTTTCCGTCCATCTATTTTTGAATTCTTTTAACACTTCATGAGAGAGAAAGAGAAAGAACAAGAGAACAGGCAGGCCGTGTTTAACCCCACAAAACTGCTGTAGAATCTGAAAGCTTGGGAGTAAATATTGTTTCTTTGGCACCTTGACATAAAATATAAACACTCCATTATCTCACCACATTATTACTCTATGGATCCCACATTCCAGCATACTTTCACATTTACAGAAAAGAGAGAGGGAGACAGACGGAGGTCTGTATTTAGAGAGAAGAATTCAGATTCAAGCTGCTGCAGTATTAATGAGGAAAGGGAGGGGAAGGAAGTCCAGAGAACATATTAGCTGCTCACATCAGTTTCAAAAAAGACAGTGTAGAAGACACACAAACATTCCTAATTTCTTGCCTTGGCTGGACAATTTGGCTGCAAAAGGTAAGTTTCTTTGCTCTTCTGTTTTGCAGGATCAGAAGTAAACTGGGGACCTAGCACAGGTGGTCTCACTGCATCTGGAAACGAAGCCCAAGTCCCCAGAGAAGGACTCTCGCCAGAGTTACCAGCATCTTTATGGATGTCAAAGAATAGCTTGGAAGGGTCAGGAGGAAGAACAGGGGGCGGTTTTCCTGCGCTGGCTGTGCGGGGGACAAGGCCGAGAGCTGGTGCCCGAGTGCCTGCAGCCTCAGAGGGAGTGTCTTTGGCCGGGTCACGTGCAACATGAGAGGAGTTTTCCGATGCGGCCCGGCAAATGTTATTGGATAAACAAGGTACATATAAGCTGCTGATCTTTTTATTCCCAATGGCCTCATGACGTGAGTTAGAGCTCACATTCTTATTAGGAACTAACCTTGTGGCTGCATAGTGGTGCTGGGGTTTGGATAAAGCATTGGGGAACGTGGAACCCAGAAGCAAGGGACCAGAATACACCGCATTTTTGGGAGCCAATGTAGCTGCTAGGGGGACAGAAATGGGCTTGGGTTGTGAAGGGTTCTGCTGGCTGGGGGTGCTGAGTGGGATGTAAGGCTTTGGTGAGCTCTTGAATAGGGAGTCTTTATGGGTACTGCAGAAAGTGGGGGGCTGCCATGCAAAGCACTCCTCTGGAGGGAGACGAGGGCGTGAAGAGAAAAGCTTTAGTAGTATTTTTAAGACATGATACCAAAACAAGGGGAAAAAAAGAAAGAAAGAAAAGGGGAGATGGAAAGAAGGATAACCATTAGAAATAACAGCATAACATGATCTGAAGACAACAAAAACTCTTGACACATTTTAAAGCAAACCCTCAAGCTGGTCTCCCCTCTTGGTGCCTACAGTTTTCCTCAGAGCAAAGCCAAGGACTGGCTCATACTCACCTGGAGAGGCTGGTCTGACATACCCAGGGAGGCTGAGCCACCCCAAAACAAACTACACCTTTGACACCAATCCTTGGTTAGTTGCATCTTCATGGACCTCCTGACTCCAGGATACCCAGGGAACAAAATGCCAGGGGAACAAACCCCAGAGCCCCCATTCCCTTGAAACTGCCCTTCCTCAAAACTTTTCTCTTAAAAGCTTTGCTTTAAAATTTGAAGTTCAAGCTGGGCGTGGTGGCTCATGCCTGTAATCTCAGCACTCGGGAGGCTGAGACAGGCGGATTGTTGTGAGTTCGAGACCAGCCTGGGCTACAAGGTAAGCTCAAGGCCAGCCTGAATGGCATAGTGAGACCCTGTCTCAAAAACACCAGGGCCGAGGATCTAGCTCAGCGGCCTAAGCGCCTGCCTGGCAAGCACAAGGTCATGAGTTCAATCTCCGGTGCCGCAAAAATAAAATAAAATAAAATAAAATTTGAAGTTCATTGGACTCTTCTGAGTTCCTTTCATTCCTTTCCTTTAGGAAAAGAAGAAGTGAAAGAACTATACTTTTTTTGTATATTTATAGGAAATAGATACCTGCATTAAGCCACTAAGGTTTAGCCCTCAATCCCATAAGCATAACAAACTAAAGCTCACCAAGAAGAGAACACTAAGGACTTTGATGCACATGTGCTCTTTTCTCAGGGGGAAAAAAAATCTGGTAGAAATAATTTAGTATGCAGGTGCTAAGAATATAGCTCTACGGTAGAATGCTTGCCTAGCATGCACAAAGATACTGGGTTCCATCCCTAGAACCAACCCTCAAAAAGGGAGGAGGGAACCAGACATGAAATTAAAATCACACAGTTCATAGTCTATCATTTTTGATGCATACAGAAAAAAGGACCAGGCAACGTGCTCATATTTTGGCTTATTAGATTATACTATCGCTGGTATATCAAATTCCAGCTCAAGTCAACCCACCACAAGGCACAGAGAATCTATTCTAGAGGAGGATGATCAGCCTCAGAATTACAGCTTCACCCCAAAGCTCTGAGGACAGGTTCAGAGTGACAAAGCTGTAGTTCACAACTCTTCCCTCTTCCCTCAACGCCACTCTTCCATAGGTCTCAGTGGGGCCAAGAGGCAAGAAGTAGGGTGACTCTCCAGACTGAGACTCTTCTTACAACCTGCAGCTCAGCTGGGCATGAGGCTATAAGATGAAAAAGCTCAAGTTCCTAGAAATTCTCTGCTAGCTCATCTTTACAGATAATCCCATCCTAGAATAAACTCAGAACCCTCTTCCAAACTGTACAAGTAAGGAATATTAGAGTTTGGTCAATATCTATTGAGTGTGTTGTGACTAAAAACTAGGAGGGTACAAAGGTGTGGGTATAAAGGTGTCAGTTTGGAGTTGTTTTACATTTTACTTTTTGAATTGTGTAGAGTACATATAGGAATGGAAAGGATATTCGAGAGCATTAATAGGTGAGAATTTTTTTTTAATTTGTGAGTTTGGATCAGAATCTTAACCCAGAAATAGTAAATAACCTATCCTTTAGATTTTCTTAAAACCTATCCTCTAGGTTGTAACTCAGTTTTCAAGTTACAAATAATCTGAGTGGATATGGATATTCTCAACTAACTCAATGCCTGTCCTGTCCTTAGTGTGTCCAAAATGGTACCAGTGGAATGTAGCTGTATATACAGCCCCTCTCTGACACACAGCAAGAAAAAAGCCTTTCAGAAGAACTCACTTGGTTCATGAACTTGTAATGGGATTCTGGGTATGTTTATGGTCTAAATGATGACCTACCAAAACAAAACATTTGCACTAGCATGCTCCAAACGAACTGCCAGGTAAGCTGATAATAGCAATTGACGACAGTTAAGCAAAAGACCTCATGATTTGGGTTCACATTTACTTTTACTTTAAGCTCACATATCTTGCATGTGATTTCTTTTTGTCCAAAGATAGAAATCAGCTTCAATTACTTTTTAACTCAACTTGGTTGTGGCCATATATGGTGCCAGGGCACTATCACTTCAGGCATAAGCCTTCCCGGGCTTGTGACCCTGCAGAAGGGATTCTTCCCCAGAGTGTTCACAATCCACTCAGAGCCAAAGGACTTCCTGTCAGGGGGCTTCTTTTAGCCCTAAAGAAGAAGGCAGATAAAAGGAACTACTTTTTGTTTTATTGTTAACATTGTAGGAACCACACAGGTAGTTCATATTCTTGCCCAGCTTGCTACTAAGGAAATTCCACCTATTTTTTAAAACGTAGATCAGTGATGAAAATGAGGCATCTTGAAAAATACGGCTTATAGTTTATACAGTTCCAGAAACTACCTCCACTTTCACTGTGGATGAGCACAATGATAATGATATTACAAAGAGGGAATACTTATCTCTCTCTTCCTTGAAGGGAAGAGGGCAGTAGGTCCAGGCTTACAGAACACAGTGTTCCCATCTGGCTCATAGGTCTCCGAAGCCTTAACTCATCCCTATAAGGATATACTCAGAGCATGCAGTTGTAAGGGCTCTCTTTAGCTGAAGTCAAGCCAGGGTAGTGCCCCACCCAGAATACCCCAATCTACGATGGCTTTGTCAAAGCCAAAACCCACTTATTAACCTGATAATGGCTATATATTCAGGAAGTCATGTTTACATTCAGAAAGTAAATCTAAAAATTAATGCATGACCCAAAGGTTCTTGAAATTTGGTTGACCAATTTTACACTGAATATGCAGAATAAAACCACTATATCAGCCATATACCACATTGTCTTTAAGAAGTTCCACTAAAAAAAAATGGAGTGAAAGATGAGAAGATACCCTGTTTAGGATGTTTGGCCTTATTAAACAAGCTAAGAGTAGTGGCTCACACATGTAACCCCACCACTCTGACAGGCTAAGACAGACAGATCACAAGTTTGAGCCTCGCCTCATCAACTCAGTAACTTAGTAGACTGTCTCAAAATAAGATATTTTTAAAAGTTGGGGTGGGATCTGGGGGATATAGCTCAGTGCAAAGACTGGTTCAATCCCCAGTGCCTCTAAAATAAATAAAATAAATTCCTTGAGGGCAAAATTTATCAACACAGTGATCTTAACAAAACAGAGTATGCAATAAAGTTATTGTAAATAAGTATCTATAATGAATTTTTCTTTACTTCCCATGCTTTTAAAATGATCTCTTAAAAACAGGTACAGTGGTATCTTGGTTCATGAATACTTCTGCTTGCAAACAACTGGTTTTCCAAACATGACCACAGCCATCTTTCCCACACAAACACAAACATGGCCATCTTTTCCAAAATTGTATAATAAATTAAGTCCACAAACCAAGGTGTCACTGTATTTACAAAGCCAAAAGGAATGACTGAGTTACCCTATGAGCTAAGGCAATGATGACAGAAGACAATGTGCTTTTGCATTTCCTTTGAATTCACCAGCACTGCTTTCTAATCCAGATAGAGCTAATTGTGTCCATTCTTGAGATGTCTGAGACAGAAGCATGTCAGCTGCAGGCAGCACATCTGACCATTCAAAAAGGTTTCAGAAATGGCAAAACTAGGGCAAGTCATTTACCAGACGAGTGACCTCCCAAGTGCCTGTGTCTAACGAGAACTTCAAGAGGCCAGGCATGTTCACAGCTCCTGGTTCTAACAGGGGCTCTGGATGCACACGCTGTACTCAGGGAGGTAAGACACAGCAGGTGGTGGAAAGTCTTAATGGTGCTGCTTAGCACACAAGGCAGAAAAGCCCCCAGTGATAGCCTAAAAAGACAAAGGTCAGCAGAAAAGGACAGTGTCACCTCTGACTTGGTTTCATTTCATGGGCCAGAGCAACTTTATGTTCTCATTGACAGGAGCCAAAGAATCACTAGAGAAGAGGGGTGGGAACTAGGAAAGAAGTGTGGAAATTCCAGGTTCCTTGTGAGCTCTGGGAACACCTTCAGAGGGAGGTACAGGAAAGAGGACCACAACAAGAATATATTTCTGCAATTATGAGTACAGTAAGTCCCTGACTTATGAACGTTCAAGTTGGGAACTTTCACAGGTGTACTGTATAAGACTCACTTTGTCAGATTATGAACAAATCTGACTTATGAACATTCTCCCAGAACAGAACTCAAAGACTTACTGTAGCACCACTTTCTTTAACAGAAAACAGCTCCATTCTATGAAAGTGGCTGCTCTAAGTAAAAATATTCTTCACAGATCACCTGAATTGTAACACTGTCCATCCTTTTCATCAAAGTGGCAATGTATCAATGCAGAAAGAAAGGAAGAAAGATTGGGAAAACCACTTAGGATAAAAGACCTAAAGAAAATTATCCCCACTCCAAGTTGTACAGCTTTGGGGAATTTTCTGTTGTAGGGTAGAGCTTGGATGTGTGAATGAGGCTACGATGCCATTTTGACTTCTATCTGTAGGGTTGGGCTCTTATATTTAGAGTTTGGTCACAGCCACATGATAATAATCTGTGAGGACATAGTTGCTTGAACTCTTAGAGCCCAATTCTAGAAAATTAATGAAATAAACACAAAAATCACTCATGAACATTACATTCTGAGGAGTTTCATAAAAATAATCTCAGACATTTTCTTATCCAATCTAAATGAATTCTCTCTTTAAGAACATTTCCACATGGATATCAAACCTAGAAAACATCAGGCCTATTTCCAATATCCTGGTACAGACCAACTTCATCCCATGCCTCTGCTACTCTTGACCGTGACTTGCCTCATAACTCTAGTCCTTGCAGAGCTTTTCTGCAGTTGATTAAAAGTGATTGCCATGATCCAAGTAGGAAGTCACATGTCTAGGCTAAAAGATTAGTGAACGAGTACCACTTGCTGATTCCCACCCTCCCATGGGCACATGCCTACCTGGGGCTTGTCGGCCGGAAGGCTCGGATGCACACTTCTGTAGCCTTTGGCAGCAAGAGAAGAGGGCTGGGCATTCCCATTGGCATCAGCACTGATAGAAGGCCTCCACTCATCTAAGAGATTAAAAAAAAAAAACAAAACTCAAAACCTTGTCGCTCACGAGGCACATTCCCTAACTCCTCCTCTAATTCAGGGGTCCCTGCTAGAAAGCAGGTATAATAAGAATGCAAGAGAAACCATACCTGCTGAAGAATTCTCTGGTTCCAGACCTATGTGTAAGGCAAAAAGAATAAAAACAAGAAGAAAAGGGAAAAACAGAAATGGTTACATTTGCGGAAATAAGCATGAGCTACACAGAAGGATGAAAATCCAGTACCCTGTTGTCTGACACAAAGCACCCTCAGTCACGATGGCCTGATTACCATAGGAACCCACTCTAAACCATGATGTGCTCATTGGCACTGACCTTTGAAAACACAAGGCGCACATTCACAGGAATGAAGAAACAATTGTTCCTTGACATTCTTACTTTACAGACAAAAAGGCAACAGAACTCTACTGCCCAGTCCCTACTCACTAACTCTTTCCCCTTCCTCAAGCCAGCTGTGGGCTCAGAATGATTGCTCCTCTCAAGCAGGCTGGGCTAAATAATGGACCATGGACAGGAAATGGCTACGTCCTTTTTCCAGGGGTGCTATGCTGTCTGTACTAATGATAGACATGATTTAAGCCCAGGGGCATCTGTTGTGATACATGTTGTTTTTGGTTTGTTTTTATGGTGGCTTGTTGTTGTTGTGGTGTTGTTTTCTGGCTGCTTTTCTTCTTTCCATTAAATGAGCCAACAAACATTCAAAATCTAATCACCTTTCCTGAGTATTCATTATGCTACAAGGCAGTCTTGTATCCCTTCAGCCTTCCCAACCTTTGCCTGTTGCATTTCAGAGTCCTTAAATCTCTCCCAGTTTGAGCAACCAGCAGCACAAAGAATAGAGCCCAGTGATTATATGCTCAAGTGGCAAGGTAGCTAGACCTCAGTTCAAATCCTGGCTCTACCACCTATGGGCTTTGTGATTCTGAGCAAGTTATAAGCCTCAATTTGCCCATCTAAAAAATGGGGATAATGATATGCCTGCTTCATTAGTGTTGTTATAAGAACTGAATGACATAAAGCATGTGAAATGCTTAGCACAGTGCCTGGCAATGCTCATAAATGTCTGCTATTTATTATCATCTTCTGTATCACCTCTCTAGAATTCTGTATCCTCCATCTTGCCTGGGGCTCCACAAGCCTTTTATACAAAGGGCCAGATAATAAATATTTCATGTTTTGTAGGCTGCATGGTCTCAGTCACAACTAGAGATTGAGTATCCCTCATCTGAAAATGTAAAATCCTCTGAAATTTGAAACTTTTTGAGCACCAACATGATGGCATAAGTCAAAAATTCCACAACTAAAAAAAAAAATTCCACAACTGACCTTATGTGACAGACTGTAGTCAAAAAGCAAAGGCATTAAAAATACTGTATACAGTCATCCTAACAGTAGGGGCTGTAATTCAGTGATAGAGTGCTTGCCTAGCACACATGATGCCCTGGGTTCAATCCTCATCGCCACATAAGCAAAGCAAACTATTGAAATAAATAATGATAAAATCATATTTCTATTAAAAAATACCTTCCTATAGGTGTAAGGTATATATGAAGTATAAATTAATTTCATGTTTCGACTTAGGTTCTTTCTTACCATACCTCATTATTTATATCTGAAAGAAAAAAAAATGGAAATCCAAAATATTTCTGGTCCCAAGAACTTTGAATAAGGGACACTCAACCTGGATCTGACTCTGCCATCACAGAACAAGAGTGGCTACAGACAGTATGTGAACGAGTGAGCATGGCTATGCTCCTATATCCTTTTATTTACGGACAATTAAAATTTAAATTTCATATAATTTTTATGTGATATACAGTGCCATTCTTCTTTTGAATTTTCTTTCTACCTTTTAAAATGTAAAAATGCATTCTCATCTTACAGGCTGTAACAAATGCATGCATGGGCTAGGTTTTACTCATGGCCATAGTGAGTACATGGATGTACTCACATCCATGTACAGCAGCGGTCTAGCTGCATCAGAATCACAAAGAACACTTATTATAATATAGTTCATGGGAACCCACTCCCAGTGTTGCTGATGCAGGAGCCAAGAGATGAGACCCGTGAACTTGTATTTTAAGAAGTTCCCAGAGCTGGGGATTTAGCTCAGTGGTGTAAGTGCCTGCCTGGCAAGCGCAAGGTTGTAAGTTCAATCACCAGTGCCTAATGCAACCAATTCAATCCCTAATGCAACCAATCCTTCACTACTTCCTTCTCCCCATCTGCACCTGCTTGTCTCACTGTATGTAGAGACACAAAGGGGACTAAATACTGAAGCTCTCATAGCCCAGGCCTCCACTGCAAAGTGGATCTCTTAGGGACTAGAGACGGACTTTCTCTAGCCAAATTGCAAGTTGACATGTGCGAACATTTATAGGACACCCTCCACCGCTATACTTTTACACCTATTTAGCATTTAATTTAGTGTGCATGCCAACTCTGTGAAGTAGATAATCATTCTACTTCCTGTATGGAAAAGATAGAGGCCAACTGACTTGCCCAAAGTCACACAGCCTCACACATGGGGGTACCAAGCAGTCAGCCCCGGTCTCCAGAATTCAAGTGCAGCATCCTGGCCACCACCGACAGCTGACATTCACATCATCAGCCACCAAGCAGAAGTTACACCCCACAGAGGTGGCAGGATAAAACAAGTTTCAAAGCAAGATGAAAGCCAGGAGTAAAGATTTTGAATGATTCACATCCATGTACAGCAGCGGTCTAGCTGCATCAGAATCACAAAGAACACTTATTATAATATAGTTCATGGGAACCCACTCCCAGTGTTTCTGATGCAGGAGCCAAGAGATGAGACC
>RJWT010034849.1:0-13591 GCA_004365215.1 Cuniculus paca
GGACCAGACTAACAAGATTTTTATACAGGGCTCAGGAAAAACTAAGCCACAAGAAAGAGAAGTGTTGAAAATTGTATCACATTGCTCTCAAACTATAAATATAACAGAAAAGACCTGGCTTTCCTATCCCTTAAGCCAGGTTTCAAATCCCTATTTTATCAATGACTAGCTGGGTGACCCTGGGAAAATAATTAGGTTCTGCAACACCTCAGTTTACCTATCTGTATAATGATAAAGCCATTCTTTCCTTACCATTCAAGAGCAACACGAGAATTAAATGTGTAGTGTATTTGTAAAGACATCAGTGTAGTACTGAGCACACCTGAGAGCATTTAACATATGGGACTTACTATTATATTTGTTACTATTATTGTTGTTGCTATTACATTATTCACACATTTAACTTAGCTACCTTATGCATTTCCTTCCTACTGGCTATAGTTGGCACCACAAAGGTGTTTATGTCAGGTAATAGGCATTACCTGTTGAGCAAAAAGAAATACAGCCCTCTCCTTTAAGAAACACTTTTATTACTTTCTGATCATCTCTTCCCTCCTTCTATTTAAACAAGAGCAATACTTGAGAGCTAGGTATAATGGTGCACTCCTGTAGGCCAACACGGGAGCCTGGGAAGTTGAGGCAGGAGGAGTGCAAGTTCGAGTCCAGCCTCGGCAACTTAGGTACTTAGCTCGAAAAAAGGGGGCAGGGCTGGAGATCTAACATAGTGTAAAGGTCCAGGGTCGAACACACACACATATACACACACACACATGCACACGCATGAACACTAATTGATTATTCCTTTAGATTTAGGACACTTTGGCATCAAGTGCCTACACTGGAAATCTGGTTGGTTGAAATGTCTTGAGCCAAATACAATTTTCAGTTCACTTCCCTGAAAATTTGCAAAATGTATGGGGACAGAATGGGAGAGATTCCTCTCTGCAAACTGAGTGGATCTCCTACCTGGCCTGGCATCATGGCTCAATGCCTGGTGGTCTCCCAGCAAACATCTTGAAAGAGCATGCAGGTCTCCAGAGACAATCGTGCTGCACCTTGGCTCAGGTGACTACAGAGCCACAGAGCAAGGGAGAGAGATGCCAGGGCACTTCAGGAGCCGATGGGTTGGTTCTCCCATGGATAGTTTTATGTGCTACATCTCCTTAGAAGCCAAGCCATAAATTCTGTGCCCTCAGAACCCCTGGAGTCCAGGGTCCTCAGTGTACCAAAGATAAACTCTAGCTCCCCTCTTATAACCTGATAGTATGCTAAAATAATATTAGAGGTCTTGGGAAATTTGAAGACTCAAAATGCCAATATAAATTACCTAGCATCTGGTAGATGCTCACAACTCAATAGCTAAAATCACAATTCTACTTTAATGGAATTGAAAAAAAAAGTTTCCAGGTCTTGAGAAATTCACTTCTACGGCCACAGGTACTATTCAAACATGAACAGTGAAGATGAAGGCAAACAAAAGAGCAATCATTAGTCTTTTCCAGCCATTGTTTTTTTTCTTTTCTTTTCTTTTCTTTTTTTTTTTTTTTGGTAAAATATGTTTAACTCTTGGACCCACATTTGGAATGTATATTTCTCTAGTTTGTACTAGATCAGATGCTCAAAGCTGGGAAGTAAACCCCTGAATTCAAAACGAAAGATGTATAAACATTTCATTCTTTTGAAATTGAAGAGAATAAGGAGAAAAAGCTGGCATTTCAGGTTTTTTGCTTTTTTTTTTTTAGATTTTGCTATATTTCAGGTTGGCCTTGAACTCACTATGTAGCCCAGTTTGGCCTCAAACTCATAGTGATCCTCCTGCTTTAGCCTCCCAAGTGCTGTGATTACAGGTATGTGCAAATGCTGGAATTTTAATTAACTGGTTATGTGAACATCATAAAACACACACATGAGGTGTGTTACTACAGGTATACTAGTGATAATTACAATGTTTAGAGCATTCACCAGAAAAGCTCAGAAGTACTTTTTGTGTATTAACTCAAGTAAGCCTTACATCAGCTCCATGAGGTACTATTTCCCCCATTTTTACTAATGATGAAAGTGAGGCACAGATAGGCTAAACTATTCATCTAAAATCACGCAGGTAGTAAAGAACTGAGCTGGCATTCAAACCCAGGTTGTCTGATTTTTGGGCCTGCACTCTTAACTACTATGCTGTTGTATAGTACAGACTGTTCTAAATTTCTTTGATGTTTATACCTCACATTTCTTTTTAAGTTTTCAAGTGTTTAATGACTTTTATGTATCTATCTTCATCAGGTCATTATCTTTTCAGTAACCTGAATTTGAAACAGGATCATTTGGGTTTTGCCTTTTCTTTCATGTTCACATTTGATCCACAGGAATTCTGTTTTCACAATTTAAACATAGTATCCATTCTTTTCCAATTCTCCTGCTTTCTAATCCAATTTAGTTCTTAACAATGCTTTGTGTGAACTGTGGCCATAGCCTTCTCTGTTCTCACCTCCAGCTTCTCCCCTCCTCAAATCATACTGGACACACATACCTGTGTCTCCCCCAAGAAAAAGTAAGCTAAAATTCATGGGTGGGTATCCTTAGAGTACAAACAAGTTAAGTTGTTAAAGTCTAGTAGATGATAATTTTCTAAAATCTTTAGCCTTTCTTTATCTCTTCACATCGTACAGGTGCTCCTATCACACTGATAAGTTCTGTAGTGATTAATCATCTAGAAATTTGAGGACATTATGCAAAGTAAATGCAAAAGGAAGCAGGTGGAAAAAGGCAACTATTATAGCATAGCTCAACTCACACAGACAGAAAGTGGAATGGAGGTGGCCAAGGATTAGGAGGAGGGGAAAATGGGCCACTAGTGTTTAATGGGTACAGGGTTCAGTGTTTCAAGGTGAAAAGGGTTCTGGAGATGAATGATAGTAAAGACAGCACAACATGCTAATGCACATGACACTTAAAACAGTCAAGATGGTAAAATTTTATGATATATGGTTATATCTTTTACCACAATTTAAAAAACAGGATACTTACAGATCATCTAAATTTTATGCATAAAGTTGGAAAACTTCTATTTTAAACTGGTGATTCCCGGCAGCACCTTACGATTGAATCACAGTTCACGTTTGCATGTGTGTATCATGTCATTTGATCTTAAATACTACTTTGTAAGGTAAGAAGCATAGTTATCATTGTTGCCCCAACTTTCAATTTGGGGCACCTGAAACTCAGCTTTTTCATTAAGTGGCATGTGTATGGTCCCAAAGCTGGCCAAAGATGATGGAACTTGAATTAGTGACTAGTCAGTGCCTTCCTAAGTCTGACATGCAACTTCTATTCTGAAAAATAGCACTAGAAAACCAACAATGGGATTAGACTGTCAGTTTGAGACTAAGCTTGAGAAAGAACGTGAACGGTGTGATGGCACCATTTGAATTTCTGTACCTACAATTTGGAAGTTACTCATCCATCCCAGGCAGAGACAATGTGCTCAGGATTTGGAGGATATATCCCTCAAGGATATCCTATGTCTTGGGTAAGAATGTTTCATGAAGAAGTCAATCATACAGAATGAAGATCAACCATGAAGATGAGAACATGACTTGTCATCCCTTTCTCTATAAAACCCTAGAGGAATGAGATGGAGTTTTTCTCTTGGTCTGAAATCACTTTGTGGTTTCACATTGGCATAAGGGAGAGATTATGCTTTAAAACGGCATTTCCCTGTTTCTGGTGGAATAATATGTTGCATGAGATTACTTTTAAAAAGCCAAGTGGGTGTGTGTGGGAAATGAATGGGCATATAAAAGAAACAGGATTGGCCCTGAGTGACAATTATTTAAGCTGGTCGATGCGCACATCGGGACTCAGCATACTCACTATGTCTCTCTGTAAAGTTAAAAATAGAAATCTTCTGAGTTGTCTCTGGGGAAAAAGTGAGAGGTGGATGCCATAGTCACTGTAGGAAACAATGTACTAGATCCTTAGATCCTCTCCACAGGGATCTTCCTGCCTCAGCTTCTCAAGTGCTGGGATTACAGGCATGTGCCACCATGCCCTGCAACAGTGCCTGTTAAAGACTGAGTAGTGCTGCCAAAGAGATCTTTTAACATGATTTGCCCCAGTTTCTGTCCTCAAAGCTGACTTGACTTTGGAAGCTCGTGTTTTCACATGTAACACCTGTTAATGAGTCATTACCTGTGATGCCTATAATCCCAGGACTTGAGAGGCTGAGTCAGGAGAACTACAGTGAGTTCAAGGACAGCCCAAATGACATTGCACAAACAAAACAAAAAACCCAAAAATCCAAAAGCAAAACCAGAAGTTACTGAACTAGCATTCCAAGGAATGACTTTGGTGACTGCTTAGAAAGATCGTGTTGTAGCCAGGTGTGGCAGCACATGCCTGTAATCCCAGAACTCTGGGAGGCTGAGGCAGGAGGATTGAAAATTTGAGTTTCACCAGGACAATTTGGTGTCTCAGCTCAAAAAAAAAAAAGTTGGGGATATAGCTCAGTTTGAATGCTCTGGGTTCAATATCCAGTTACCACCTCCACCCCTAAAAGGTCGTGTTGTGACTATTCATAGGCAGGAATAAGAACCAAGGACAGTTTCTTATTCTTTCTGCCAAAAAAATTTTTCAGAGTTTGAAAAGACTTATTTTTCTTGGATTGCAGAAGAAAAGCAATCATCTACTGATTCTAAGTCAGACTAATTTAGTAAACCTTAAAGGGATCTCAGACTAGCTCTCTTTTCTGAATTATGTATCTAGTGATTAGTGGCATGGCCTGTGGATCAGACAGCTTGAGTTCAAATCTGGGCTTTACTATTCTAGCTGTGTGACTATGAACAAATTGCTTAAACTTTTTATATCTCGTGTCCTCATCTATAAAATAGGAATAATAAGTTTAAAAAAAACTTTCAGAATAATTGTCAGACTTAGAAAATAAAAACACAGGTTGCACAAATATTGCACAGGTCATACTTTTACTAAAAATTACTCTCTGCTTATCTGAAATTTAATTCAACTGGTTGTCTTGTGTTTTGTCTAGCAATCCTACTTTATAAGACCTTTGGGAGAATTATGTGATACAATCCATACTGAATTATCAAAATAGTGCTTGGTACCTTGACTCCTTTCTTTTATTCTGGTTCTCCGAATACTTTTCCAAGTATATTTCTGAATGTACAGTTTAACCATTGAAAGCCAAGTATTCTCTATAATCAATGAAAGAAGAAAGTGTTATCTTCTGGCTTAAGTCATGAAAGAGTTTGTTTTGTTAAGGGTCAGGAAGCTACATTACATTGCCCTTCATTTACCATTAATGGAAGGAAGTCATGGAAGGAAAAATAATATCAGTTTCATGCAATACTTGTTGATGTTTTACTTCCAAGATAACTACCTTTGCATTTTGGTTTTCCTTATGGAAGAGTTAACTTGTAGGCCCTGAATACACTTTAACCAAGAGTGGAGAGGGGAAAAAGAAACACAAGAATTTGATAGTCACGGGGGGGTTAGCTGAAGTTGGGAGCAAAACACAGAAGGCAATATCTACCTATGCAGTTAACTGGAGGTTCTTGTAAAAACACAAAGACTTTGCCATTCAATCAGCGTGCTCCAAGTGTACCGTGTGACAAGGATGGCAAACACGGCAGTTTCCACGGTCCCCATACTTTGTTTCTACTGAACATATTGGCTAGGAAATCATGAATCGAAGTCACCTGTGGAAGGCACGCAATACGAGGTTGTGTTTGCAGCACAGAAAACTGACAGCTGCCAGATCTTTGGTATATAAACCAACGATATGTTTCTCTGTTCTTTTTTTTTTTCTCTGTCATAGTTGACTCACGACCTACTAAAGATTAACTGTACCAAGAATCATGATTTACATAAACACGGTTATCTGATTATCTGTAGAAAGTAAAGAAGAAAGCTCTGAATACACTGCATTGGGAAAACAGGAACTTCATGTTTAAGTTTTAAATAAAAGGTAGTATTCTTCCAAATAATAAAAATAAACGTTGAGCATTCTTAGAGAAAGAAAATTTACTTGTTAATCAGTCCACTTTCATTGTATCAGATAGAGACCAGAAAGAGCAAGAAACCTTATGAAAGATAAGGAGGGTTTTAAACACAGAAAGACACACACACACACACACACACATACACACACAGAAACACACAGATAGAAACACAGAGAAAAAAGAACCACACACAGAAAATCGAAGATTCCACATAGCACAATAAATTCCTTTCACTTTGCATATATTTCCATATATTTCTAAACAGTGCCAACAGTGTATTTATTTTCCTAACATGATTGCTTTTCCTTAACCTGTCACACATGCCATGCATAGGCACAAGTATGACTTTAGTGATCAACTAAATCTATGCATCAGCACGTCCTCAAAAATCCTTTTAGTTTCTCTTTCATGCTACAGAGGCTGTTTACCAATTTATGCTCAAATTCTTTGACAAACATAAAGGGAAGGGGCTATTTAATTTTGGGGGGACCTTGGTTTTGCTTTACAAACAAATAATCTTTAAATCAGATGAAGCCAGTTTGGCTCCCACTGTATAAAGAGCACTGGTGACTGCTTCACCATTTCTGGTGCGGTCGTCAAAAAGGAACCTGAATTGAAGGCAGTTGTAAAGTAATCAAACAACATCGTTGAAGGAAAAAAAGAAAAGAAAAAAAGAATCAGCACAACTTTTTTGTTAGGACACGCATGTTATGTCCTTAGAGGAACTTGCCAAACTCGATTATTTGCTTTCCGAGTCTTAACAGAGCTCAGTCTCTAGGAGACCACAGAAGGGTGAAATGAAACCCAGCACTTGGCTTTTCAGACCCTGGTGGTATCAGTCTCCTAGGAAAAGCAAGGAGACAGCACACTTACCACTGTCACAAACTTCAGCTCCTTGGCTTGCACACCTCTGTCCCGCCAGAGGCCAAGCACAAGCAGGAGACCAAGGCTGAGGCTGGCCCTGCCGCCGCCAAGCAGGTCAGCACTCATGCTGGGCAGAGTTGATTTTGGCAGGAGTCAGGAGGTGTTGCTCACACTTCAGAAGCCTTCAGAGGGGGAAGCAAGCTCTTTAATCAAGGGACTGACCGAGAAGGAGGAGCCACACGTAGATAATAAAAATTCCAGGAAGCAAGGCGCAGAGCTCGGCATATAAATAATGGCATGTAATTCTTGAGTTCCAGATCGCAATCTCCTCTATTTCAGTAAGGACTTTGAGACTCAGAGAGTGGAAGCTGTAGCTCAGGGTCACAGAGCATGGAAACAGATGTTTATTTTTCTCTTTATCTTTTTTCCCTAACCCTGAGCGTTGAACCCAGGGGCTTTTGCTAGATCATACCCCCAGTCCTTCACATTTCTTTTAAATTTTGAAACAGGGTCTTGTTAATTTGCTCAGGTTGGATACGAACTCGCCTTGGCCTCCCAGGTGCTAGGATTATAGGTGTATGCTTCCAGATCTTTTCTTGAGTTGAGTGTGATAAAGCAGAGGCTCTGTGGATGTCACTTGGGAAAGATTCAACTCTAACTCTAGAAGTCTTAGGCCAGCAAGTCTTACATTTTTGAAAATTCACAATTCTTAGAAGAGGTAGGGCATGATGGCACATACCTGTAACCTCATCACTTGGAAGGCTGAGACAGGAGGAATGACATGAGTTGGAGGCCAGCCTAACCAACATAGTGAGTTCAAGGCCAGTCTGAACTACATAGCAAGAACCTGTCTCAACAAACAAAGAAACAACAAACCAAAACAAGACAGAACAACCCCTCTCCCATAATTCTAAGAAGAGAAATCGAAGAAATCCCCATGTCCTGGCATATTTGGGACCTATTTCCATTGCCAAATGTGGTATCCAGTTTTTTTAAGCTCTTATGTAGCCAACAAAGATGCTTAAAACTTGAAGAGAAAAAGAATAAGTTTATGTTAAAAATTTTAGTCACATTTTAAGATATTTGTGAATCACTTGTGATGTCTCAAAATTAGGATTAGAAGTCCCTCTCCAAATACGACACAATTAGAAACACAAAGAAACCAAACAAGCCCACAACTCTGTCATCAACCGTGGCCATCAGCCTTTCATTCTGGTGAGGCACGCACTGGCCTCTCCAATAGTGATCTCACTGGGGACGCCACGAAAGATGATCTGGACTGATGGAATTTCGCTTTCCATTTTTTTTTCCAGCCTATGAGTCCCATCATAGGTTAAAAGAATACAGACTTGAGGTGCACTCTGAGATTTTGTAGTTTTGGGTAGAGCTTCTGCCTCAAGGATAGTGGGAAACAATGGTTTTCCTGTAACCTATCTCCTGGTATCTTACACATGGGTCAGGTGGTGTCTGTTATTAGGTGACTGTTGCATGCTGTGTGTGGGAGAGCCATGGTTCCTCTTGTATGGGAAATAAGAGAGAAAAAATTAGTGTGCGTGTGGTTGATCAGATACTCAAAGGATTTGTGACCTCTTTGCCATCACATCTTCCACTTGCAGGTCTCTACAGTCATTTTCAGTGAGTGGGATTTTTGAGGAGAGGTCTACAGGGAAAAGGAAATGAAGACTGAAAGGTCATCCAGTCCAGATAGACACAAAATTGTCACACTGATGCCTGTGGTATGCACCAGGAGACCTGAGAAAAGAGGCTCCACCAGTTGGTCATAGTTCCCAGGCTTCCTTCTAATGAAAGCCCTTCAGTTGCACCAAACGCCTAATTCTGTCGAGTGTCTTATTTTCTTCCTTTTCAGCCTCACTCCCTGTTCTCCGTTTCCTTCCTTGTTTCACCTTTGGATGGATGCCTGAAACTATTTTAGCTACAGCCTTGGCATTAATAACTCTGAGTCTCTAAACTTCCTGTGCTACACAGCATGGGTGGATAAATCTTTCTGACCCAGACCCTGCTTTCTCTGAGCTGCTGCCTCTGGGCTCTGCTAGCCCTCCAAGGGAGAGCAACAGCAATTGTGACAGCTTTCTGAGAAAGCCAGAAAAGGGCTGCTTGAATTCAATACATTTCAACTCGCATTTGCTTTCAGGTGAGCAAGCAGAGGGTTTCTGTTTCTCAGGGATCAGCCAGCTTCTACCATGATCATCATGTTATAATGGCAGGAGCAGTATAATGGCAAGAAGTACGTGTAGAGTCTTGGGAACACTGACTGCCATAAAATTGAGTTTGAAAGATTTCTCAACCCAGACAAAACCAGTTTAGAATTCTCTTAGGTGTCCTGAACCTTGAACTCATAAGGTTTGGGGGAAGAATTAAGGGTCTTCTGGGATAAACACATGGATATGGTAACATCAAAAGTGAGACCTGATAAAAGGTTGAGATGTCTTTAATTGAAGAGTGAAGGGTGTCCACAATTTTCCGGGGATAATAGAACTCACTGGCTGAATCACCTGCGTTCCTTCCTACTACTCTTTTTTTCACATGTCGAGTGTTCAGCCTCTAATTACCACTGCATTAAAAGGCTCCATAATTGAAGCAGGTTGGGCTTTTTGGGAAGCCGGCTCCCCGACAGAGATTTACACGCAGGAGGTTTCTTAGGGAACACTTTTGGATCAATACGAGAAGGAGAATAGTAAATAAGCAGGACTGGATGGAGTAGGTAGCCAGACTGTAATGCAGTGTTAATGAAGGCCTCAGCTGACCCTGCTAGATGTTCTGAAGATGGGAGGACTTCAGCATGGTCGGAATTGCTGTGGGGAGCCAGGCCTTTTTATTGCTGCGTTGGCTAGCCAGTCACTGTGTGCAGCCTGCCTTCGAATGAAGAGTGACCAGGGTAAAGTGACAGTGGCCACCTTCCAACAAGGCAGTTCTCAAGTCGGTTGCCAGTGAGTGACATCCAACAACTTTCTAAGAATGGGTAGGGGGGTTAATCCTTCAGGGCCAGAGGGTAACTTTGGATGATGTAACAAAGAATCTCCATGATAATGAACAAATATCTATAGGGAAAAAACAATGATTCTTGGTAGATCAAGGGTCATGAAAGTGCTCTGTGTGCTTCTGAAAGAGAGAGTCTGGATTGCAAGTGAGACCCAAAAATAGGTATCTGGCTGCTCACCATTTGGAAAGGCTGTGTTTTACTTGTCTGGATTTCTTTGCTCTTTACAAGTATATTATTTGGCTCTCAGTGCTTTGCAGACTACTGGGCAGATGACAGTATTGACTGACCACCTGTGAAAATAAAGGCCAAGTATTGCATCAGAGCCCTGGTATCACATGAGCTGCTCTGAAGTAAAACTTAATATAAAAGAGGTTTAAGAGAAAAGTTCTCTTCTACCATTAAGGGGCCATATGTATGAGTATGTACCAACTCTCCAAAGTGAATATAATTACTGTGTATCAGGGACGTATACTAATAAAGAAAGTTCTCCCCTCAATCCATTGGTTTGTGTATAGGGAAGTTGCCTATGGTATAAAATAACTATTTTATTATTTATTATTTAAATGTATAGCCAGGCATTGTGGTGCATGCCTATAATCTCAGCACTCAGGAGGCCGAGGCAAGAGGTTTTGCTGTAAGTTTGAGCTACAAAGTAAGCTCAAGGCCTGCCTGAACTGAATAGTGAGACCCTCTCAAAAAGACACACACACACAAAAAATCAATAAATATCCCTCTATATACCCAATAACTATGTTGCTATGTTGTTGGGATGTCAGTAAAGTCAGATCTACATACCTAGAGAATTCATGACATGTATAATACTTTCAAAGGTTAAAAAAGTGTTACAAAATGTATTCCTATTTTTTAAAAAATAAAATGGAAAAAAAGCTTCACTGTGGAATTTTACTGTACAAAAGACTAAGTGAAATATTATTTGGCATAAAAAGGAACAAAATAGCTGGGCATGGTGACACATACTTGCAATCTCAGCACTCAGGAGGCTGAAGGACAGGGACTGATGCAAGTTTGAGGCCAACCTGGGCTACACAGTGAGTTCAAGTTCGACCTGAGCTACATAGTGAGACTCTGTCTGAAAACAAAACAAAAACAAACAAACAAAGGAGCAAAGTACTGATACATGCTACAACATGGGTGAACTTTCAAAACATTACGTTATGTGAGGGAAGCCAGCAATAAATGACCACGTGTGTTATCATTCCATTTATATTAAATATTTAAAAAAGGAAATCTTAGGAGATAGCAAGTAGTTTAGTGGAAAGGATTGGGGTATTATAATAGGTAAACTATGGTCTCTTTTCGAGCTGCTAAAAATACTCTAAGATTAATCATGGTGATACTTGCACAATTCTGAATACATTAAAATCCATTGAATTGTACACTTTATTTGTATTATTATTTTTGAATCGCACACCTTAAATGGAGGAATTGTATGACATGAATTAAATCTCAAAACTGTTACATAAATAGCAGTACACAATCAATATTATATAAAGATAATAGACATAGACCCTTAATAATAAGCATATTTATTATATGCTTCATCATATCCATATCAACACTGGTAGACATTATGATGGAACAAGTTTGGAAACCACTAATCCATATTAATATATAAAAACCTGGAAGATAACAGTCATTTATTTTTCTGAAACAAATGAACACAAACTTGGTGGCTTGAAAGAACACACAGTTATCACTTCACAATTTCCCTGCGTAGGGAGCGCAGATGCAACTTCTACGGGCCTCTGCTTAGTCTCTCCCAGGGCTGCAGTTCCGTGCACACTGGGCCTGGGGCATTTCCTAGTTTGCAGGGTGGCTGCTGCCCCCAGGAGGTCCTCGGGTCCTTCCTGTCTGGGTTCCTACAGTATAGTGGCTTCATTTATCCAAGTAGGCAAACAGAGTGGGCAAGAGAGAAACGCTGACAACTATCTTTTCAGTACTTCTTAAACTTTACCACGTGCAAAAATCTCCAGGAAAGCTTAATAAAATACAGATTCCTAGGCTTCCCTCCTGACTCAGTAGCTTCAGATAAGTAATAGTGCCTTTGCCAAGACTTAATGACACCACAAGCGTGAGGGGAAATCTCAATCTCAATCTTACCTTTATTTAAAACATTGATCATTTGTTTATCATGGATTGTTTAACACGAATTTTTATTCTTTACAATACTGCATTTATTTATTTATTTGTTCTTTTTTTTTTTTTTTTTTTTTGTGGGACCGGGGTTTGAACTCATTCCCTGGTTTTTGTCAGGCAGGCGCTTAGGCTACTGAGCTACATCCCCAGCCCCAATATTGCATTTAAAAGAGTACTTATTTTGATTGTGAGATTCTTGGCACCCCTGGAATTTTGTGCCCAAAACGAATGTCTCACTCACTTCACTCTGATTCCTAGCCATCCGTCTGAGTATTGGGCACTACTCCTTTTCCTTTTGAGATGAAATGACCCAGTTTTCTCTTCAAGGAAATGCAGGGTTGGGTGAGATAGGCCCAACTTTCAGTGATTATCCGAGGCTCCAGGACTGAAAGGAACAAGTACTTTGATCTATTTGCTTTCAGACTGAACAGTGTTGATTTCCAGTTATTCTTTGGACTTGCATAACTTGCCTAGGGCCACCCCCTCGTAAACCTTGCATTTGTAATAAACTACTTCTTCTCAGACAGGAACAAATAACCTGAGAGAATGGAGTTAATGGTGAAATTATCAAGGAGTTGCAGGGAGCAAGGACAGGGTCCCTTGTTTCTGAAATTGTCGCAGAGAAATAAGCTTCAGGTGTTAAGTGTGAGCGGGAAATAGAGGCACTTGTTTTGCCATAGTCTATCTAGTACCTCATTCTAAGGATCTGATTACAGGTACAGTCAGGCAAAGATTGTCCTATGGCTATGGCCTACAACCTTAAATTATTTTTTAAAAGTTTTATTTTTATTAGTACATTGTGGTGGATTAACGGTCAACTCGTAATACTCAGCTGAACTGAATCAGTGAGGTGCTGGGTGTGGAAGGTTCACCCGAGGAATGTTGCCAGCAGCATACAGGGAGAATCGAGGGGAAGATGGTGTACTGTTGATTCTCCTGGAGAAGCTTGTCACAGTGGTTTTCCTGATACGAACTCAGCTGTTATCATCAGAAAAGCTCAGGTCCTCACTGTCACTGAGGATGGCTGTGGTTCTCTTCAGGGGAGCTCTGGTCTTTACCTTGAGCATTGCTTCTGGCTCCAGTGCAGATCCTTCACCCTGCTGGCACAGGCTTTCTAGCTTTCCCCACTGGTCTTTGGGCCTTCCCAGTGCAGGTTTGATGCAGACTTGTATGAGACATTGTTGTGGGCTCTAGGCTTCTAGTTGGACTCCTGCAGGACAGTGCTGTGGGTTCTAGGTCTTCTGTTGATTTGTGTGGGACATTACCATGGAATCCAGGCCCTCTGCTGGACTCTTTGGTTCTCTAGTGTGTGGACAGGCCTCTTGCATGCCTCTGCATTTGACTTGTAGGTGGATATTATAAAATAATCCTATAAATTATGTGTATTGTATTAACTCTATTCCCTTGAAAACCCTGACTATAACTCAGGTTTGAAATACATAATGATCACAAGCATTGTGGGGAATTGGTACATGTCCATAACACATCTCAACTCTTTTCTTCCCCTAGAACCCTCTTTGAAAAAAACATTTTGCCAGCATCAGATTCATTTATTTTA
>RJWT010034850.1:0-13593 GCA_004365215.1 Cuniculus paca
AACTGACTCTAGGGAAATGGGAGGGAAAAGTCTGGGCTCTTGTGGAGCCAGCTGCACAAACAGATAACTACTGTATAATAGAGCACTGACCAAGACTAATCTGCCATGTGCGCAGTGGGGAGATGCTGAGGGACCTGACCCAGCCTGCCTGACAGGGAGACTTCTTAGAGGAGGCAGAAGAGCTGGATATTGAAGACTGAGTAGGAGTGCACTGGGTCAGGAATGGCAGAGGTGGGTAGCAGGGCCAGAAAGTGATTGTATCCACAGTTCCCAGGTCCCCAGGGAGCTCCACTCCTGGTGTGCAGAACTACACAGTCACCATTACTGAGCACCTACTCTGAGCTGAGCCCTGGGAGATGCAGAGGTGCTCACCAGGCAACTCTCCTGACACCTGTCCCAAGGAGCTTCTGGACCATTGGGAAGACATATCTATAGTCCTCATCATGTGGGAGACAGCCTGTAAGGCAGAATGCACCTTTAATTCCCACAAAGCCTCCCTGGAAGCAGAGGCTCAGGAAGTATCGGTAGCTTATCCCAAGTCAATGTCTGGTAAGGAGCGGAGCCTAAGTCTACACTCAGGGTCCTGACCAGGAGCCTGAGTCTTGAAGCACTATGTTCCAGATATCTGTGGGAGAGATGAGCAGGGCACTGATAGCCCTTCTTCCTGGATAAGGGAGCCAGGATTTCATTCCATGGGCAAGGGGGAACCAGCAAAGGCTTTTGTTTTACTTTTTGAGAGAGAGTCTCATGATAAGTCCAAGCTAACCTTGGACTTTTGATGTAGCCCAGGCTAGCTTTGAACTCAAGAGCCTTCAGCCTCACTCAGCCTCCTGGGTGCTGGGTCAGCACATACTATGCTTGGGACCTGGGTTTCCAGAGAGAAAGTGAGTCTATGCTCTCAGCAAGCCCAGTGTCTTATGGTCAATAGCCCTCACAGTCAGCAACATCACACGTGCCTTCTGTACTCACCATGGATCCCCCATATCTCCCTGAGTAGAGGAATTTCCCTAGACTCTTTTCTAATGGGCAAGGCACAGTTCTCTCCCTGCCACCATCTCTCAGGCCCCTGGGAGAATCTGAGATTATCTGTCTCCTTGCATTTCCCACAGGATCAGGGACAGTACTGAGTATATAATAAAGTACTCATTTAATATTTGTTGAGACTAATTAGTCTCAGGAGAGAAAAACTATTCTCCAGCTATAGCCTGAGCAGGAACCCAGACCACAGATATGTTCTTTATCCAGGCAATTTTCAAAATTGGCCTTAGAGCCCCTGTTAAAGCAGAAGCTGACAGACTGGCCCACAGTGGGGCCACAGTCTTGTTGTCATTGTTGTTGTTTTGTGTTTTTGAGACAGGCTCTCACCATGTAGTTCAGGCTGGCCTTGAAGTGAGGATGTAGCCCAGGGTGGTTTCAAACTTGCAGAGATTCTCCTGCCTTGTCCTCTTAAGTGCTGGGATTACAGGTATGTACCACCATGCCCATCAGCCCTGTTATTATAGACTTAGGAATGGTGGCCTTGCTGAGCCTTTAAGGCCACAAGCCTGTGTACAGGGGACAGAGATCTCTGTGGGCTGCTGGTCACTACAAAGGAGCCAGTCTGCATCCATCACCAGGAATAAAGGGCTAAACCAGTGAGTGCACTTCAACACCATAATGTTAAGTGAAGTATTTCAGGTACACAAACTTAAATATTGCATTGTTCTTCTTACATGAGAAGCTCAAAACTATAAATAATTTAAAGAGCAAAATGAAAGCTAGGTAACAGGAAACAAGGAGATAGATCTTTTGCAAATCAGAAAGGAACCAAGAGATAGGTGGGGGGAGAAGGGAGGAGAAGAGAACAGGATGTTAAAAGAATTAAAATGTATTATGTACAGATGCCAACGTGCCATGATGAATGTAATCATTAAGTACTGCAAACATGTACTAATAAAAATTTTTAAAAATCAAGGCTATAAGTGGCCAGGTAATAAGTGGGCCACTCTGGGGAGATGGGGAACTTCATTACAAGGAGCCTGGAGGTGCTCCAGAGTTCATCTGTTGGGACAGCTGAGGAGCAGGCCAGCCCAAATCCAGGGCTTAGGAGGAAGGGACCTGTGAGCTATTATCAGGGATGTCAGTGCAGGTAGCTTAAGTATGAGAAATGGGGCCAGCCTGGAAGTGAGGATGGCTGTGGGAGGTCTAATACGCTGAGGGGCATTTGGGGACTGTTTGGATTTCTCCTATGTGAATGTTTTCACTTCCCCTTTTCCCTCCCTAGGATTTACTAAAGCTCTTGGGAAGGCTGCAGCTGCCTCAGCTGTGTGTGTGTGTGTGTGTGTTGCATGCTGGGTGTGAGCTTGGGCCAGTATTAGGACGGGGACACTGGGTTTTAGGGACGGGTGCTTGCTTTGCCCCTGTCTGGTGGGCAGGCGGCCCAGGTCCTAAGGGGACTATTTCTTCCTTTCATTTCTGGTGAAGGCCACAGAAGGGGAGTTCCCCTTCTCTGTTTGTTTTGATTCTGCTGTTTTCTTCAAGAGAGGAAGGAAAGCCAGCATCACTTTTTCAGTTCTGTGAACAATGCAGGCAGGCAGAGAGGATGTGCGCAGGGCTGGGCCCACACCTCTTCGCCCCTCACCCTCACCTACCTCCTGGCTGTCCGCAGCACCCAGGCAGCCACCCCTCAACACAGATCTGCACAGTGGAGGTAGGGTTAGGTGCTGGATCTGCCTCTTAATTGCTTTTAACCTTGCTGGTGCATAGTTGTAAAAATGGGAGTCAACGACTCACTTTATAGGGTTGTTGAGGTTAACATCAAAACAATAATACCAACTTGTAAAAACAGTACTGTACTAGGCATTCAATAGGTGTTCCAGAAAGGTCTTTGCATGCTCGCTTCAGCAGCACATATACTAAAGTAGAAAGATCTTTCCTTTCTTCCTTCCCTTGGGTGAGGGTCTGTACTTTCAGCCCAGAAGCACGGCAGGGAGACACCATCTTGTCCTTCGTTTGTCTGTGCCTCGCTGGCTTCTTCCTGCTGTGCTGAGGCTGGGCTTCTGAAAAGCTCCCGGGAGTAAATGGCTGTAGGGCTGAGGGGCGTCTTGGTTCCTGCAGTTTCCCCACTCTGCTGGGAGACAGGGTAGGGTCACTGCGCATCTCCCCTGGCCTCTTGTTCACTCCCTTCCTCTTAAGGCCTCTTCAGGCTGAACTGACCCAGGGGCTGCCTGCCCTGGCCAGGCAAAAGGAACCCCCGCAGCCCTCATTGACTTCCCTGGGCCCAGGCTTGCGCTAAACCTTAACCAAAACAAGGCTCATGGTCTCGCAGTCTTGGTCTAGAAAGCGTTCCTGAACTTTTAAAATAAACCCTATTTTATAGTCAAAGCAGTTTGCAGATCTGCTCACAGGTATGGCAGCTGAACTTTTAAAATCCTTTAACAGAGACAAAAAAATACAAATGACTACAAGCAATATACATCTGGTAACACTTTTGAGCTCATATTTTACTGAGCAACCTCTGCATACCTTTGAAAATGTGTCACCCTGTGTGGGAGACATCAGCTTGGTGAAGACAATGTTTCATGGATTGGAGGCGTCAGGGGTCACAGAGTCTTTGAGGCCTCAGACTGTCGTGCGATTGGATGATCTCTCCTTTGACTTCCTGGGGCTGGCCCAGAGGTTTAGGGACATTGAACCAGCCATCAGAGGTTGTGACCAACAAGAATGCAGACAATATGTCAGGTGTGGTGGCACCCAGCTGTGATCCCAGCGCTCTGGATGCTAAGGCAGGAGGACCAATGTGAGTTTAGCCTGGGCTACACAGTGAGTTCAAGGCCAGCCTGTACTACATAGCAAAGCGCTGTCTCAAAAAACAAAAACAAAAAACTCAACAGTGTAATGATTTTTGTTCTACACTTGTCTCCTGCCATCAAGCAGCTCTGCAGTGTCTCCAGAACTCAGGTTGGCACCTGTAAGATGCTGGTTTTGTGAAAATTAATAAGATAATGAATTTATAGGACTTGACTCAAGGCAAGTTGGGGTTTAACAAATATTACGTTTTAAAAGAAACTCACAAGCACCCAGCTTCCCTTTTTACAGTTGCTACTTGCTGTCACGTAGGCCGGTAGAATGGTGTCCACTGTCCTCTCTCCATCTTTTGAACTCAGTCTCCTCGGGGACCCACTCCTGGCTCCTGAATCTGGTCCCTGCTGGCCCCACCCTGTTGTCCTCCTCCATCACACAAAGTTAGCCCTGGAGAGCCTGCTGCTCCTGAATTGCCCCCAGCGAGGCCTTGTCTCCCAGCAGCAGGATGCCAGGCTCTTCTGGCTGCTGCCTGGCTGGCCCTGCCCTTTTCATTCCCAGCCCTGGCCTCCTCCACCCCAGGCTCGGCCTCTTCTCTGAGCCCAGAGCACTGCTTCCCAACCACATGAAGGAAGGCACAGGGAGCAACCATAAACCCTCGGGCTGAGCGGGATGTTTGTCAGAGCGAGACAGATCTGCAGCCAGGGACGTGGCAGGAGCGTGCAGGGCCCGGGCGGAAGCATGCATTTCGGGCAGAAGGGATGAGCTCCGAGGAGCTGGCATGGGCAGGGCAGGAAGGAGGCCTATTAACACTTCGGCCCCGGCCGCGCTTCCTCTGGCGCCTCAGCCAGCACACACAGGCGCGTTTGTCCCACTCTCACTGTGGCGCTGTGTTCGCAGCAGCCCCAGGTGGGCGGGTGTTGCCTGGGCACAAGTGCCCTTTATAGCTGGGCAGTGCCGGAGGAAGGCAGCGATTCCTGGGGCTGAGACCACCCCCAGAATTCAGAATCGACCCTAGAGAGGGCCCCCCATCCCGCCCTGCCACGCAGACACCTAGGGAGCCCAGTCACAAGGAGAGAGGATGGTTCTGCTCCAGTGACCCCAGATCGTGGAGAAGACAGCCGTGTGCCCCGAGCGAGTGCTGCCTCCAGGTGCGTGAGGGGGAACAGCCCTGTAACCTGCTTGCTGTGAGCCCCTGGGGCAGAGACTGAGCATTCTATATTGAGGGGCCCAAGGAGTCAGATTGCCTTGTTGAGACTGAAGACGTGGAAAAGAAGCCAGATTCCTTCGCTGACCTCCTTCCGTGATCCCAAGTGGGGCCTAACTCCAGCATCCAGAGACAACCTCCTTCTCTTTTCCGTGGATCCCAGCTCCTGTTATTTTATTCTCAGAAGGCCTCCAGTGTTCTTTGTAAGGCCAGTGAGCAACACAAGTCACATGCATCCCACAGACAAACATCAGGCCCCCCAAACTTCCATCCCCATTCATCCATACCCTCAAAGTCCTAGCCCTGCCCTCTCCCGTCCCTCCCCTAAGTTTTCTCAAACTCCTTTTTCCTTCTTAATCTATTGACAGGTGCAGGCACGTGCTGGCTGCCCACCGGCGCCCCCTGCAGATGGCCCTCGGAGCTGCATCCCGGCCCAGGGAGACCCTGCGGAACTCTGCAGACTGGTGGGATGAGAAAAACTGCGGCGCATGTGCTAAGCTCTGCTTTCTACGAACGCTACTCCAGCTCACTTGTGTGCAAGCAACCCCTCTCTGTTGAGCGCATTGTCCTCTTTTTACACCTAGGGAGACTGAGGCTGAGAGGAGAAAGAGGAGCCACACGTTCCTCCTGGAGGTGGTCATGGTCCTCGGTCATGTTCCTCGCGCCTCTTCTCCCCAGCTGTGCTGTCCTGGCCCCTGGACCACCTGTGAAGGAGGCTGTGGTGGATGCCAGCCTCTTAGGAAGTCCAATGTGCTTCCCTACCCTCTGGAACCCGCTAAGAATGTGTCACGGCTCCCAACCACAGGCACCGGTGCTCCCTGGCTCGCTTGGTTTATCTCTGACTCCGGCCCTGCTAAGGGAAATGGAGGGTGTGACACTGGCCTCAGTCCCAAACTCAGCCAGTTCACATCCTGCAGAGCAAGGCCGAGGGAGGCTGGCCATCCAGGCACAGCCCCACCCCCCCACACACCGCAGACCCAAACAGTGTCTCCCTTCAGCGTCACCAGTCCCATGATGTCCTGAAGGACACACAGCGGGCACAGATGCATCGCCACTCTGCCTGCCCCCTTGATGGGACAGCACTGCACACACGTATACAAAGGCTGGTCCCCACACCCTCCAGGGGACTTCCCTCCAATCACAGCCTCCCAGACACAGAGCTACCTCAGCCTCCTTCCCCGAGACTCAGTCGTTATGTCAGGAGCACCAGAGCCAGGGGTCATCACCCACCTGGGTCAGGGGTATAGGTTGGTAGACAGCTTGTGTGTGGTTCATGGATTTGGGTAAGCTGTGTGCGTGTGTGCATGTGAGAGGGAGAGAGGGAACATGCTGGTGGTGTCAATGGGGTGGAAGAAAAGGAAGGAAAAGCTCACTGACTCACTTCCAGCCTAACAATGCCACATCTGAGCTCCGCAGGCCAGGGGAAGAGCCCATTTGTCAACAGCTGTGGCCTGGTTTGTTGGACAGGGGAGGTGGGGACCCCACACAGAGACTGGCTGTCCCGTTGCTTTGCCTTGGACGTTGCACTGGGTATCCTAAGTTCCTCTCCCGTGCTTGTCTTACCTCCTGGTGTTTCTGCCTCATTTCCCATCACTGCCGCAAAGCCATCTCTGGAATCTTCTGTTCATCCTCATGGAACTGCCAAGGTGGCCTCCTGTCCCCAGGACCCCATCATCCCCTTCATCCCCTCTCAGGCTTTTTTCCCAGCTTCCCCCTGCTCCCTCCCAGCCCCTCCACCCTGTGGCTCCTTTCTGCCTCTGCCTTTCCTAGGCCTTGAGCTCTTCCTGCACCCACCCGGCTTTTTCCCTGTTTTCTGGAGAGCGGGCCATGTTCTGCTGCTCCCAGTAGCCTGGCAGCTCCTAAAGGGCAGACTCTAGATTTTTTTTTCTGCCCACAGGGCCCCCCTTGAGACCCCAACACGTACCCCAGCAGGTGTGGAGAGACATGCAGTAAAGAGCAGAGTAGGACTGGGGAGGTCTCTGCCGCTGAGCACCCGGCTTCTCTCTGGACTCCACTGCCCCATGCTGCGGCACCGCCAGGCTCTCAGCAGGGACCGCTGACACAAGGTCCGGGGAGCACAGGCAGGACCCCATCTCCCGTACACCTGCTTGGTACCAGGTCTGTGCAAGCTCTTCTCCCCAACTCACACAAGCCCACAGCAGGCTGTGACTTGGGGGCTCCCATTAGTTCTTTACAGCTGGGGAAACTGAAGTCTAGAGAGCCTTGGAGATCACCCAGGTCACCTATGTGACAAATGCCAGAGGCCCTTGAGCTACAGCCCCTGCTTCCCCTTGTACCCATGATCCTTGGCTGTCTCTGTGCCATTTGCCCTCAGATTCTCACTGCTCTCTGACTTCAGCTTTTTGCTCTGCTTTGTCTGCCCAAGTTTCTGCCTGCTTCTTGCCTATCAGCCTCTGGTCCCCAAGGTCCCTGACTGAAGGCCTTGCTCACAGAGGCCAGGCTTAGCACACTCTGGAGGGCAGAAGTTTTCTCCAACCTGGGACCAGAAGTTGGACAGAAAGCTGTCCTACCCAAGAGACTCCCCTTTTCTGTTTTACATCTTCTGTGGCCCATGCTCACACGCACACACACCCCCCATAGCAGCTGACTTGCCCTCAGAGTTCACAAAATCCCCGTTGCAAATGATGATGGAAAAACAGGTAATGGATGCTGGGAAATGCATTGGGCAGACTCTCCTCGTGGCGCAAACTCTAGTATATGATCCCCGCCTGCAGATAGCATATAATTATTTAGTAATAAATCGCATTCCAACCCTAAGCCAGTTGTCCCTGTTTTTTCCCTCCCTTCCTTGTCCTTGCCAGACCCACAACGTCTCAGTGTAGGACATGAAATATGGTTGTGATTTTCATGCCTAACCAAAGCCAAAACTGGATTCCTGCACGCTTGCTGGAAGATAAGGACTGACCCAGATTCATGCGTGTGAGTGCTGCTGGCGGCAGGGGTGGATGGGCAGCCTTTGCCACAGGGGGGCTTTGAGTGGCTCAACTGGAGTGGCTGTTCTTGGGGCTGGCATGGTGGGCTTCAGGATGGCGTTGGGGGCACGAGCCTGGCAGAATTGGACCTCACAGGCCCCTCGAGGTGAGTGTGGCCATGAGGTGTCTCGGCCAATGAAACGGGCTCAGTACCCACTACGTCCAGGCATCAGTAAGAGCTACCGTGCTAGTCCCCTATTGCCTTTTGCTGCCACAGCGATTGTAATAGTGGGGCTGATATGGTGCTTCCTGCAGCCCAGTCTCCCAGTGAGGACCCAGGGCTCTGACTCCTCCAGATCATCTGTAGCGCTCCTGTGGTACATAGAGCTCTGAGCTGCTTTCAACCACAAGAAAACATAGGGATTGTTTGTTTTTTGCTGTACTGGAGCGAGAGCCCAGAGGCCCGTGCTAGCCATAGCCTTGTGGATGTTTGTTATTGCAGCACAAGCTGAGCTCTCCCACCTGAAGCATCTACCTTGTAGAGTTGATGACAGCACACACACACACACACACACAAACACACACACACACACACACACACGAAGCTTAGCAGAGTGTCTGAAATATGCTGCTTTCTCCTTCCCTTCTTCCCTTTTTTAATTGTTTGTTTTGTTTTGTTTTGTTTTTTCTTTTGGAGACAGGTTTCACTATGCAGTTCATACTGGCCTTCAACTCATTTTGTAGCCCAGGCTTGCCTTAAACTCCTAGCGATCCTCCAGCTCTGCCTCTGGAGTCCTGGGATTACAAGTATGCACCACCATACCTGGGCTCTTCCTTCTTTTAATAGTCTTTCCCAGGCAGGCGCTTAGACCGCTGAGCTAGATCCCCAGCCCTTTGATAGTCTTTCCCTTTCATGTATGTGTGTACATGCCTATGTAGGTATGGTTTTTGAGACAGGGTCACTATGTAACCCAGGCTGGTCTCAAACTCACAGCATCTTCCTGCCTCACCTTCCTGAGTGCTGGGATCACAGGTGTGCACCACCATACCCTGCTGTTTTTCCACTTTTTATGCCACCTTGAACCAACACACACAATTTACCTAGGCCCACTAAGTGTGCAGTGCAGGAGGCAACAGATCCATACACAAGTGACAGTCACATCTGATGTGCTTGGCGCTGCTTTACTGGTGTGAGTCCAGAGGTAGGTAAGCCTAGGGGGAGGAGTAAGATGTTTACTAGGATCCTCAAAAATGAAGTCTGAACTAGATACACAAGTGTTAGTTTGCATTCTTCACACAGAGCAGAGTGGTGCATTTTAAAATGTATTTTATTTTTTTATTGCAGTATGAGGGGTTGAACCCAGGAAGTGCTAGACTCTACCCTCAGCCTTTTTTATTTTGAGATACGGTCTTGTTAAATCGTTTAAGCTGGGTTTGAACCTGTGATCCTCCTGCCTCAGCCTTTGGTTATTAGAATTATGGGCATGCGCCACCACACCTGGCTAAGGGAGTGGTACATTTTGATAATGAAGGACTCTGCCATTTGCAGAGCATGCGCTATGTGCCAGGCACTGAATCGCATAGGTCAGCTGATTTTCCCCTCTGCTCAGAGCCATAGTCACTGTGATGTATTCCCTGTGTCTACTTAAAGATGAGAAAGCAGAGGCCATCAAGGCCCCAGAACCCACCCAAGGCTGGGCAGCTGATAAAAGGCAGAGAGGAGACACAGACAGAGGTGTGGCAACTCCTAACTGGCCTTCCTTCTAGTACCTACCCAAAGAGCTGAATTATACAACTCTGGAGCTATCAGTCTAAGATTGCAACCTATGCTCCTCTCTGTGGCCTGAGAGAGGTTTCTAAAGTGTGGCTCTGGTCATTATGCTCCTGCTCATGAGCCCTCTGTGGCTCCCACCGCATTCTGAGGTCTCAAGCTGGCTACTCCGCCTCCTTCTCTAGCTACACCAATTCATGTTCCCAGGGCCTTTTCTGAGGAAAACTTTCATTACCATTTTGTCTGAGTGTTTTGCTAGTTGTTTCTTCCATTGCAGTGTCCTTTTCTGGTCTCTCCACCTTCCTCAGGCCCACCTTTCCTCCAAAGCTTAGTGCAGCTCCTAGCTTGGCTCTCTGCTCTGTTGGAACAGAGACTTGGGGAGTGTGTGAGTTTATCTGATCTGGTTTGAATGATGGGATGAGAATAGGCTGTTTCCCCGATATGCAGATATTTCCTAATGTTTAATATACAGATCTCCAGCCATTCACATGAATGACTTACGGGTACTGTACATACACTGAAGGCATATGCTAGCTGTTGTTTCTCACTGATAGCTGTGCACAGAAACAGGTCTGGGGGCCACGTTATGATTCCAGGAATTTGTGAGGCTGGCCATTTCCTGGCTATGTGACTTGGGCAAGTCACTTGCTTTCTCTGAGCCCAGACTTTCCTGTGTAGGACATGGGAATTATCTTTGTACCCGTTTCACCTTAGGGAGGACTCAGCGAGACAAAGCTTATAAAAGAGAGCTTACAAAAGAGACTGCTTCCCAGACGTGCCCTGAGTTCCACATCCGGAAGGGTATGCTGGGGCATCCTGGGAAGAGAGAGGAGACGGCCCCTGGTGATGGGAACTCTTCAGCTTAGCAGGCTGGGCTGAGACAATCCTAGTGTTTGATAGAAGGCAAGGGCCCTTCGCCGGCCAAGTAAATATTGCAAGAAAAGGCTGTCTCTAGGGAGCCACTCCCCTCCTGCTCCCCACTTGGGGGCCAAAGTCCTCAAGGCCCAGTCTGGAGGTTTCTTTTATGTGACTGTAAAGTAATCCAGGCCGTGGCAGGGCTGAGCCTGGGCGGGCACTGAGGTGCAGGGCAGCATTGATATGGTCAATGATTACCTTTTATGCCTGACCATAAAGGCCCCACCCCGCTTTCGGGACAATGCCCCTCAGACAATGCCTTGGGAGGGTGGGCATAGCGTGGGACGGGTGCACACACACACCTGTCGCTTGGGACCTGTTGCCTGCTATCGAGGTCTCTGAAGACATCCTCTCAAGGCACCCTGTCTCTCTGGGTGTCCCCAGAGTCAAGGAAGATTGGGTGGCAATGAGTGGGCTCCATCGAGGTCCAGAGCACGGAAAGACTGCATCCAGGGCCTGCAGGGCTCTGGTCTGGGATGGGACTGCAGTGGGGGAGGGCCTGAGGGGAGTCCTGGGGAAGGAGGGTCTTCTAGGATGGCTCGAAGTTCATACGGGCCTCAGTCCTCGCTGACACTGGACTCTGGGGCCACACCCCGAGGGGGTCCAGGCAGGAATCTCAGCAGGGGTCAGGAAGATATCTCTGCTGAGGCTCGGGCCAGTGCTTGAGAGGGTCCAAGTCCTGCTGGAACAACTCTGAGGCTGGTGCTGGGAAAAGACCAGGGCCGGGGCCAGATATGTAGCTTATGGGCACAGCGCCTGCCTGGCAAGCACAAAGCCCTGAGTTCAATTCCTGGTACAAAAAAAAAAAAAAGCCGGGGCTGAGCCCCTCTGCTTCCTTGCCACTGTGCTCGCAGCACGCCTCCCTGTCCTGGTGCATAGACACCTACCCGTAAGAGTGCAGATGCCTAGCTTGGGAGGTCAGGGCTAGGGCAGAGATGGCCAGATTAATATTCCACTTCCTTGGCTGATAAGGCATAGAACCTTTGTCCCGGTGAGTGGGGCTGGAGGAGCAAGGCCCAGGGGCCTGGTCCTGGGTCTCCCACTGCAGGTCCTGTTGGCAGGGGCTTAGCTGGGGTTGAGGGTGGCTGCAGGAGGCTGGGTCCCAGCCAGTCTTGTCCTGGGTCTGGGCCCCTCTGTCCTTCTTCGGCCACAGAAAGAGGACCCAAAGAGGACCCTAGGCCCAATCTCTTGGAGAGTGGCGAGGAGCAAACTAAAACCTTGCAAATCAGACTGCTGGTCTGGAGGAAACCGGGTTGTTATTCACAGTGGAAGGAGGACAGTCATAAATGTTCCTGACCTGGAGTGGAGTTGCTTTGAGCCTGGGCCAGAAGGCTCCAATCAACCTTTGGCTCTGATAAAGATAAGGAGAGCAAGGTGATAACACATAAGCCAGAAACTGTCAACAGGAGCTAATTAGGGCACTGGGTACCGAGCCACTCCTGCTACACCTGACAAGGGAAATCTCAGGTGGGGGAGGCGAATGCACCCTGCATGTGCCTCAACCTTATTGCCTTTTTGTCACCTCCTTCTTCCAACCCCTGCCCTCCCCCCAGCCCCCACCTCACTGATGACACACATAATGCGGAATAAAATATATTCCAACCTCGTGCAACCTGACACGATCGGCATGATGTAAGGCAGTGGAAAGAGTCCAGAGCTGGGAGCTGCTGAGGCTGGATTCTAGTCCAGATTTGTGGATTCTTGCATTTTCCTCTGGTCCTCAGTGTTTCCCTCTGTGAAATGGGGGTGAAAATGGCAGTTATGTAGTCCTCCCTTGCTGGCGTCCCATCTGGGCCTGAAGTCTTACTCTTCTGCTATGAAACATGGCAGTCCACAAAGTGCACAAAACATGCCCTCGGTGCCACCCACTGTGCAGGGGTGTTGGTGACACTGGACAGAGTCACAGATCTATGTTGCAGGAGAGGGAGGTCATGGGGAGGGCTTGGAGGTGCAGACGGTTCCCAGGGCCCCTGGAATCCCTGTCTATCTCCTGTCCCTGCTCAGAGCACTAGGGCTCTATTTTTAACTTGGTGCCCATTAAATAAATGCAGTGTTGGAGCTGGGCCCAATGGCTCCTCTCCTTCCTCCTCTGTGTGCCTCCTCCTGCTCCTTACCACGTATACACACACCAAGGACCTCCCAGCATTCCTGTGCAGGTTGGGCCTCTTTGGAGCTGGGGGTTGCTGGGGACACCTACTCCGTCTGTCTCCCAGGCTGAGCCCAGGGCCAGCCACCCCCCCCCCATCATGAAGTCAGAAAGCACAGCAGATCCTGGGCACATCTCCTTGGGATCTAGTAGGAGAACTGTGGACAGAGGCAGGGGTGCAGAGGGGACAGGGAAAGCAGCTGGGGATGGGTGAGTAGGAGAAAGAGGGGCACAGGGAGGGCTATGTCCAGTCGCCCACGGCTAGCTTCACCAGCAGCAGACAGCTCTGCATGAGGCCAGCTTGCCTGGCTCAGCCATTCAGGCCCAGGTCAGGCAGCCCCAGGATGGCAAGGAAAGCAAGAATCAAGTGCCAGAGGCTGGAGTCACAGGTGCAGCAGAAGTCACTACAAAGTTCTGTGGCAGAGGCTGCTGCTGCAGGGGTGGGGGTCGTGTGGTGGCTGTGGTGGCGAGGAGCCGTCTCCAGTCTCCGGGAGGAATGCCCGCGACACCGGGAAGGTGTAGGAGAGATGCATCCCCCTTTACTGCCCTTGGCTCCTTCCCACATCTAATGACGGGCATCGCAGTGATCCTTTCTGCATGCACCTTGCTGTGAGGAGCAAGTAAGCAGATAGGTGTAACGCTCAGTGCAGGGCTCGGCTCAGGGCAGGGCAGGGCTCACCGGTGACTGTGCTGACCACCGCAGTGTGGTATGGAAGCTGGCAGGAAGCATTTGGGGCACAGAAAACCGCATGGACTTGGAGGGGAAAGCCAAAGCAAATGACATACTTGGCCTAAGAGTCTGGTGGGTCTGGAGGAAGTGAGAGTCTCTGCATGGGCCCCT
>RJWT010034851.1:0-13596 GCA_004365215.1 Cuniculus paca
GTGAGTTCAGTCAACCTTTCCTCCTTTAACTCGTGGGTGTCTGGTACTGTGTCCCAGCCATGAGAAAGTAAATTAAGACATGGTCTCACAATGTAGCTCAGGCTGGCTTTAAACTGTCATCTTCCTGCCTCAACCTCCCCGATACTGGGATTACAGGGTGTACCAGGAGGCCCAGTAGTTTTTCTCTTTTCTTTTCTTTTCTTTTCTTTTCTTTTCTTTTCTTTTCTCTTTTCTTCTCTTTTCTTCTCTTTTCTTCTCTTTTCTTTTCTTTTTCTTTTCTTTTTTCTTGTCTTGTCTTGTCTTGTCTTGTCTTTTGTCTTTTCTTTCTTTTTCTTTTTTTGGTAACAGGATCCTGCTATGTACTTCAGACTGGACTTGAGTTCCCTATGTAGCTCAGGCTGGCCTTGAACAGTGATCCTCCTGCCTCAGCCTCTCAACTGCTGAGATTACAGGTGTGTGCCACCACACTCAGCCCAGTTTCCAGTTTTTCAGCTTTTCTTTCTTTTTTCTTTGTCTTTTTGAGACAGGGTCTCGCTATGCAGTTCAGGTTGGTCTCAAACTCACAATGGTCCTTCTGCCTTAGCCTCCAGAGTGAGTTTTTCATTTTTAATGAAGTTCAATTTACCTATTTTTTATTTGGTTGGTTGTGCTTTAGGTGTCTTATCTATGAAACTAATTTCTAAAACAAGGTCATGAAATAAGAGTCCTCCTTTTTCTTCTAAAGAGTTTTATAGTTTTAGCTTTTACAGTAGGCTTCACGGTTGTTTGTATATAGCGTGACACAGGATTCAACTTCATCATTTTGCACGTGCATATCTGGTTGTCCCAGCACCACTTATTGAAAAGAGTGTTCTTCCTCCACTGAGTTATGCTGGAAACTTCACTGAAAATCATTTTTGTTGTTGCTGAGACAGGGTCTCACTATATGGTCCAGGCTGGCCTGCAATTCCCAGTGCTCTTTCTGGCTCAGTGTGGGATTACAGGCCTGCACCACCATACCCACCTTGGTCTTGTTCTTAATCTTTTTTTTTGTCTTTTTGAGACAGGGTCTCGCTATGCTGTTCAGGGTGGCCTTGGGCTCACTCTGTAGACTGCAGACCGCTAAGCTAGATCCCCAGCCCTGTTTTTGAGACAGGGTCTCACTATGTCATTCAGGTTGGCCTTGAGCTCACTTTGTAGCCCAGGCTGGTCTCAAACTCACAATGATCCGCCTGTCTCAGCCTCCCGAGTGCTACGATTACAGGTGTGTACCACCACACCCGGCCTTGTTCTTAATTTTAGGAGAGCATCATTCAGGCTCTCACTATTAACCATGATGTTAACTGTGGTTTTTTTCATATATTCCTGTTAGCAGGTTGTGGAATTTCCCTTCTATTACTAGTTTGTTGGGTTTTTTTTTTTTTCAATCATATTGAGCTCATTCTATAGGTGTTGTCTTTTCATCCTGTTAGGGTGATGGGTTATATTAATTGATTGTCAATTAATTAGGTGTCCCTAAGGTCACCCTTGAAACTGACAACATGGCAAGTATCATTCACTGCTGACATTCATTATGGTGAAAGGGAACAAAGCAAACCCAGCAAAGGGGAAAAAGCCACCTGAGCAAAGTCCAGGCCCAGCTTCCACAGTGTCCTTCCTCAGGTGTCGGTAGATGACAGCCAGCACGAGACATTGCCCACCAGAGACACCCGCTAGAGAATTCAGGCTTAAGGTTTCTAACCGGCAGCGTGTGGCGGCTCCCCCTGCCTGGCACCAACCAAAATCATGGATTTGCAAAGGGAAACAGGGTTTTAGTATAAATCCGTTTATTGAAATAGCTTAGACACTGTTACCGTTTATATCTAGATGTCCCCCCAAAGCTTCATGTGCTCATAGGTGGGGTTTTTGGGAGGTGGCTGGATCATGGGTGTGTGATGCTGGGTTAATCCATGATGGGTTTGTAGCAGGGTGTGGGTTTATTTATTTATTTATTTATTGTCATTTGGAGATAGGGTTTCACTAGTTCAGACTGGCCTTGAACTCACTTGGTAGCTCAGACTGGCCTCAAGCTTGCAGCAATCCTCCTGCCTCAGCCTCCTGAATGCTGGGATTATAGGCATATGCTACCACCCCTGACTACTTCCTACTTCCTTCCTTTCTCTCTCTTGCAGCGCTGGAGATTGAGCCGAGGACTTTGAGCTTGCCTAGCACTTGCTCTACCACTGAGCTACATCCAGGTTGGCCTCAAACTCAAGGTAATCCTCCTGCCTCAGCCTCCTGAGTGCTGGGATTGCAGGCATGCGCCATCACACCTGGCCTGTATTAGTTTTTAATTGGAGAAATGTTATTAAAAGATAAACAAGAGGCCACATAAAGGTGAATGAGGCTGGCCAGCTATAACATAGCTACATCCTAAAAGATTCTCCTGAGGCCTCCTGACTCAACCATTAGATTTCAGCAATATTTATTCTAGGCTTTCTGGGAGGCTGAGGCAGGAGAATGGCAAGTTCGAGCCTGGCCTGGACACCTTAGTGACTTAACAAGACTCTGTCTCAACATAAAAAAATAAAAAGGGCTGGGGATGTAGCTCAGCACAAAGACCTGAGTTCAGTTGCCACTACTAAAAAAAAAATTTAAGCAATATATCTGGTGGCTGAAGGTGTGACAATAAAGACTGTAGTTGGGATTGGGCCAAAGGCAGAATAAGAATGCAATACCTGCTTCCTGGTAAGAAAAGCCTCGAGGCTAGAAAGATTGATTTAGTTAACACTTCGGATGCCTTGAATTTGAGATTTTATTTTATTTATTTATTTTGGTACTGGGGATTGAACTCAGGACCTTGCGCTTGCCAGGCAGGCGCTTATGCCGCTGAGCTAAATCCCCAGCCCCTGAGTTTGAGATTTCTAGAAAATCCACACCCACAGACATCCTGTTGCCATCCTGCGCTATCCAACATTTCAGTCCCCAGAAGACTATTATACACAAGTGATCTTGGACACCGTGAGGGACCTGAAACTTCCTCCAGTGAAATGTAGCTGAGCAAGAACCAGAGAAAATGAAACTGAAGGAAAAGGAAAAGAAGAAGCCCGAGAAATTCACACTGGAGGACTTGGCAGGGGTGTTTGCAGACGGAAACGAGCCTTAACAGGTTGGAAACACGGACCCTAACAAGGATCGGTTTTCATGAGTGGAGAGAACGAATCCACGATGTAAAAAGGAAACAGACCAAGAAAATCCGCGTGGGTAGTGTTGTGGTTTATGTCTCAGCTTCCCCCTTCCCCCAAAACCTTATGCACTCTTTGGCCAGGCTTTTTCTTTTCTTCTCTTTTTTTTTTCTTTTTGAGACAGGGTTTCACTATGCAGTTCAGGCTGGCCTTGAGCTCACTTTGTAGCCCAGGCTGGTCTCAAACTTGCAACAATCCTCCTGCCTCAGCCTCCCAAGTGCTGGAATTACAGGCGTGCGCCACCACACCCAGCTTTGGCAAGGCTTTTGAGAGATGAGTGAACTGCAGGCCTTTGAGCTGACTTGCTGGAGGCAGGGCCTGGTCAGAAGAGGTGGAAGGTTTCTCCTCCTCCCTTGCTTTTCTCTTCACTCCCTGCTTCCCAGCCCCCAGCCACAAGCAGCTCTCCTCTGCCCTGCCCTGCTGCAATGCTTTCATTTCTTTTTTTTTTTTTTTTTTTTTGCGGCACTGGGGATTGAACTCACGACCTTGTGCTTGCTGGGCAGGTGCTTAGACCGCAGACCGCTGAGCTAGATCCCCAGCCCTGTTTTTGAGACAGGGTCTCACTATGCCGTTCAGGCTGGCCTTGAGCTCACTTTGTAGCCCAGGCTGGTCTCGAACTCACAATGATCCGCCTGTCTCAGCCTCTTGAGTGCTAGGATTACAGGCATGAGCCACCACACCCGACAATGCTTTCATTTCTAAAGTTTTGGAGATGTCAACTTGAGAAACATCCTGAGGATGCTGTCAGATGAACTATGTTTGTTTTTTGGGGGTTTTTATAGACAGGGTATTGCTGTGTAGTTCAGGCTGATTTTGAACTCACTATGCAACTCAGGCTGACATTCAACTCATGGCAGTCCTGCCTTGGCCTACTGAGTACTAGGACTATAGGCACAGGCCACCACACCTGGCTACATTTTGCTCCTGTCCTGAGACTTTGTGGGAGACTGAGATAAATAGCAAAGGAAGCTGGGCGTGATGGCTCACGCCTGTAATCCCAGCACTTGGGAGGCTGAGACAGGAGGATTGTTGCAAGTTCGAGACCAGCCTGGGCTATGAAGTGAGCTCAAGGGCAGCCTGAACTACATAGTGAGACCCTGTCTCAAAGAGACAAAAAAAGAAAAGAAAAGAAAAGAAAAGAAAAGAAAAGAAAAGAAAAGAAAAAAGAAAAGGAAAGGAAAAAGAAAGGAAACAGGGTTTTCCTTTCTTTCTTTCTTTTCCTTTTCCTTTTCCTTCTTCTTTTTTTTTTTTTTTTTTTTTTTGTGGTACTAGGGATTGTACCCAGGGCCCTCCCACTGAACTACATCCCCAGCCCTTTTTATTTTAAGATACATTTTGCTAAATTACCCAGATACAGGGCTGGGGATTTAGCTCAGCGGCCTAAGCGCCTGCCTGGCAAGTGTGAGGTCAAGAGTTCAATCCCTGGTGCCACAAAAAAAAAAAAAAAATTACCCAGATACAGCTCAAATTTGAGATCCTCTTGCCTCAGCCTCCCAGAGTGTTGGGATTGTAGGTGTGCACAATCATACTTGATTTCTTTCTTGGTAACGGGATCAAAATCACAACCTTGTGCTTACCAGGCAAGCGCTTCTACCACTGAGCTATATCCCTAGCCCCCAACCATTTTGGATTTCTACACATAGATTTATGTATACAACATGGCAGGAAAGATGATATGTTTCCCAGTATGTGTTGTGTGTGTGTGTTTGAGACATGGTCTCACTATGTGTTTTAGGCTGCCCTATGTAGCCTAGGTTGGCCTCAAACTCTCAGTGATCCTCCTGCCTCGGCCTTCCAAGTACTGGAATTGCAGATGTGCACCATCACATCCAGCTGTTGTATTTTCTGAGACAGGATTTTGTTTTGGTCTAGGCTGGCCTTGATCACCGTGTAGCACAGGCTGGCCTGGAACTAGTGGTGTGCCTCTTGCTTTAGCCTTCTGAGTGCTGAGATTCAGTTCGGAGTTGACCCTAACGGAGAGGGCAGGAGACTGGACTTGCACCAAGGGCCAGGCCTTTCCAGGATCCTCTCTAAATCACTGAAATAACAAGTGTCTGCCAGAGCCATGCTAAGAGTCCCTGGGTCCCAAGTTAGGTCTGGGCTTGTGGAAATGGAAAATCCAGAGTAGCAATGGCTTAAGCAAACAGGAGTTCTTTCTCTCAATAAAAGCTGAGAGACAGCAGGGGTGGACACTTACCTGGTTAAAAAGCTGTCTTGGGAAAGTAGGAGCCAGGCGCGGTACACCCTCAGCTGCTCAGGATGCTGAGGCAGGAGAATTGCTTGAGTCCAAGAGTTCAAGACCAGGTTGGAGGGCTGGGAATATACTGGCACAGTGCCTGCCTGGCAAGCTGGAGGCCCTGGGTTCAATTCCTGGTAACAAAACCAAACCAAACCAGGTTGGGCAACAGAACGAGATCCTATCACAAAGAAAATAAAACTACTGTCCTGTCTCCTCTTTCCTCTTAGCATATGACAATTTGGTTTTATCTATTCTTTTTTTGGGGTGTGGATATGGGGAATTGAACTCAGGACCTTGCACTTGTCAGGCAGGTACTCGTACCACTGAGCTATAGCCTCAGCTCATTTAGTCCTTTGACTTCAGGCCCAGTGTATGTGTCAGTGGTGTCTATTTCAGTGTTTTTAGCTCAGAACTCCGTCTCCGTCTCCGTCTCCGTCTCCGTCTCCGTCTCCGTCTCCGTCTCCGTCTCCGTCTCCGTCTCTGTCTCTGTCTGTCTCTCTCTCTGTCTCCGTCTCCTCCCTTCCTACTGTATCCCCCTCCACACATATACATGTGTCTATACAAGCGTATACATATAAATGCGTATTTCTCTGTGTGTATTACTGGAGATTGAACGCAGGACCTTTGCATTCAGCTGCATTCCCAGCCCTTTTTATTTATTTATTTTAAATTTTGAGCCAAGGTCTTGCTAAGTTGACAGGTTCCCAGGCTGGGTTTGAAAATATGATGACCCTTCTGCCTCAGCCTTCCAGAGTGCTAGGATTCCTGGCCTGCCCTCCCCGCCCCCCACGGCTGGCTGTAGGTGCCTGTTGTAGTCATCTAGCGAGGAATCGCACAGAAATCTTAAATTGAAATGCTGCTTTTCCCCACTTGGAATCTTCTTTCTCACTTGTGTTTTTTTTCTTAACGCATAACCCCAGCTGCTGAGCGGCTCATGCTTGATGTCAGCCTTGCGCCTAGCGGATGGGTTGAGAGCGCGAACGCGGCTCTCTGTGCTGTCTCTGCCACCCGCCAGTCCTGTGACCTTGGTCAGCTCTACAAGCTCTGAGCCTTCGTCTCTGCAGACTCTGTCACCAGGTGGTACCTCCCTCCCTGATCTGACCAGGGGACCGCATGATGGGATGACACCGAGAGATGGACAGGCGCTACACACAGTAAGTCCGAACAGGATGGTACTCTTCTTTGTTCCAAAAAATTAAAAATTTTTATTAGCATGCATTTGCAGCGCCTAACAATGCCACGCATCATTGGTGTGCAGACAGGACGCATCCAGATACCTTTTATATCCCCTCCCTCCGTCTGTCTCTTGGTTCTCTTTCCATTTGCAAAAGATCCGTCTCCCTGGCTCCCCGTGCCCACCTTTTATCTTGCTCTTTGCGGTATTCACACGCGGGTTCTCTTCGAGGGAAAGTGTGCGTGCGACATACAGCTGGGGTGTCACCCTAACGCTCCTCTGTCCTCCTTGCCCCATCACCCATGGGGCGCAAGTGCATCCCCCGACCTGTCCCATCCTTTCGCTGCCACTGTCTTCCTCCAGCCTCCTGTCCCCTCCTATCTCACGTGGGCAGGAGATTCCTAAGGGATCTTCCGGACTCCGGCCTGGCCCCTTTCCATGCTCTTCATTTCTCTGCAAGGCAGCGGAGCAGAACCGCTCTCAATTCCTCAAAGGGACAGAGCTCTGCTTGACCCCAGCCGTGGACTCTGCTGGCAGTGTGTACCCAGGGCCGCCTCCAAGGCCAGCTGCCTGCTGCATCCCCAGGACTGGAGCTTCGTAGGAGATATAGTCTCAGAGCCTCTTGGTGCAGCCCATGCTGGTCTGAAACTCCCCAAGTGACCCATGCTGGCCTTGAACCTATTTGTTTGTTTGTTTATCGATTTACTTATTTTCTTTGGTCTGGGGATTGAACCCAGCCAGGCTTCTCACTGAGCTACATACCTAGCACTTTTTAAAATTTTGAGACAGTGTCTTGCTAAAGTGTTAAATTCCTCAGGGTGGGCTTAAACTTGCACTTCTCCTGCCTCAGCCTTCCAGAATATTGAGATTACATGCATGCACCTCTATGCCCTGCTGGCCTCAAAAAAAAAATTTTTTTTTTTTGGTACTGAGGATTGAACTCATGGCCTCAAATTTTTGATCCTTTATCTCAGTCTTGCAGGAGCCATTACATTTTTTTTTTTTTTGATACCAGGAATTGAACTCAGGATCTTGCACTTGCCAGGCAGGTGCTTCTGCTGCTGAGCTATATGCCTGGCCCTCACTACATTTTAAAATAATGATTTAACTGAATGGGTAATACATGTTCATGGTTGGAAATCTAAAAATGCAAAGGAGCACACAGTAAAAAACAAACAAAAAAAGCCAGACCTGGTGGCACATGCCTGTAATCCCAGCACTTGGGAGGCTGAGGCAGAAGGATCACCATGAGTTTAGCCTGGGCTACATAGTGAGTTCAAGGACAACCTGGACTACAAAGTGACACCCTGTCTCAAAAATCCAAAATAAAAGCCGGGCGTGGTGGCTCACGCCTGTAATCCCAGCACTTGAGAGGCTGAGACAGGCAGATCGTTGTGAGTTCGAGACCAGCCTGGGCTACAAAGTGAGCTCAAGGCCAGCCTGAATGGCATAGTGAGACCCTGTCTCAAAAACACCAGGGCCGGGGATCTAGCTCAGCGGCCTAAGCGCCTGCCTGGCATGCACAAGGTTGTGAGTTCAATCCCCGGTGCCACAAAAAAAAAAAAAAATCCAAAACAAAACAAAAACACAACAACAACAAAATGTCTGCAGCCAAAAAACAATAAAAAACTTTGCAGCCAGACATGGTGTCACACACTTGTAATCCCAGCACTTTTGGGAGGCTGAGGCAGGAAGATTACATGTTTGAGCCCAGCCTGGAAAAATTAGCAGCTTGGTGCTAAATTTTATTTTATTTCAAAAATAATAAAGGAGGTGTGGGGATGTAGCTCAGCATTGGACCACATGCTTAGCATGCACAAGGTCCTGGGTTCAATCCCCAGTATAGCTGGGTGTGGTGGCACACACCTGTAATCCCAGCACTGGGGAGGCTGAGGCAGGAGGATCATTTTGAGTTTGAGACAAGCCTGGGCTACAAAGTGAGCTCAAGGCCAGTGTGAACTGCACATTGAACCCCTGTCTCAAAAAAGATAAAAAAACAAAAAGCAAAAACAAAATAAATCCCAAGTACAAAAGAACAAACTAGAAGATAGATAAATCGGAAATAGGGAGAACTTCACATCCCTGAATTACCTACTCTACTGTTTCAAAAGTGTTTTAATATGTATCCTAATTCATTTCATTTATATTACTAATTTCTCTTAGTTCATTGAAAAGACAGTTTTGTGTTATGCTTCTTTTTTGCAAGAGAGAATCTTGAATGTCTATGACTTATACTCCAGTAACTACTTTGAAGATAAAGATACAGTGTATTAACTATTCTTATTCTCATAATATTTTCACATAAAATAAAAAAGATATCTATAGCATAAAATGTTTAACCAATCTTCAGTTGCCAGGCACTTAAACTGTTTCTGGTCTTTGGCTGTTTACAATGTCATTCTGAATATTCTCCCAAGTATCATCTGACACATCAGTGAGTATATCCCTAGGATAAATTCTAAGAACTGAAATGGTTGACTCATACTGCACTTGCATTTATTTGTTTTACTTTCTTTTGTTTGTTTGTTTGTATGAGACATGGTCTCAATGTAGTAGTTCAGGCTGGACCTGAACTCACTACGTTCCCCAAGCTGGCCTTGAACTCACAGAGATTCTCCTGTCTCAGCCTCTCTGTGCATTAGTGTAGAGTGTGCTAGAGACGCCAAACTCTCCATAGACATTCACTGTTTCTGTGGCAACCACTCTGCATTTGTCACTTGATGCCAACATAGGGCTATCAAACCCCCCTGGTCTCTGGCCAGTCTGATAGTGACAAGAGTAGTGCCACTGTGATTTTGTCATCTCTTTATAATCTAAGGTGAGCACCTTATCGTGTATGTGAGATCCATTTGCAAGGTTAAAAGGCAAAGGCCAGAGTGAGATCTTATCAATCAGATCAATCAAACCAAGACAGCTGGGCGTAGTGCCCAATGCCAGTAGCCCCAGCACACGTTAGTAAGTCAGTGTTCACAGCAGAGCTTCTAACGCAGCAAAACTGCAAACCATCTTCTGCCACTTTGGTGTTTCTGAGACAGGGTCTCACTATGTAGCCCAGGCTGGCCTCGAACTTGCAGTGATCCTCCCAATTACAGGTATGCGCCACCAGGCCCAGCTTGGAAACTTTTTTGATGCTGAGGATTAAACCTTGTACACACTAAGCATGCCGCTGAGTGAGATCCAGCCCCCACTTAAAAACCTTAAATGTCCATCTAGTATTATAGAAAAATAGCCGGGCATGGCAGCATACTTCTGTGATCCTAGCACACTGGGAGGCTGAGGCAGGAGGATTGCAAATTTGAGCCCAGCATGGGCAATTTAGCAAGATCCCATACTAGGGGGGAAGAAAAGTAATACAGAAAAATAAATTGTGGTTTATTAATTCAGTGGAGATAGCACAACAATAAAATGAACAAATGAGAGTGTCATGCAGTAGCATGCTTAGATTGCATAAAATTTTTTTTTCTTAAAATAGTATCTTGCTATGTAGTCCAGGCTGTCCTTGAACTCACTGTGTAGCCCAGGTTTGCCTCAAACTCACAGGAATCCTCCTGTCTCAGCCTCCCAAATGCTGGAATTAGAGGCTGTTATGGTTCATACGTTGTGTCAACTTGAGCAGTTTAGAAGTTTAACTGAGAGATTCAGCAGGGAGCCAGGGTTCTCACTTTGTAAATATCCTCATCCTGTGCAAAGGAGGGCAAGGACATTTTGTGAGTGTTACACCCACCCTGAAGGTTTTGGAGGGGGTGGCCTGTGTACAATTTAAGGGTAGAGAAGAGGCTTGCACTTTTCTTTTTTGCTCTGGCTGCTGCCTTGAAGTGTTACTGCAGTCCCATGTCACCCTGCCTTGGAGCCAGCTGATTATGGACTGAAATTTCCAGAAACTGTAAGCTAAATAAACCTTTCCTTGCTTCACGTTGGGTGTCGTGTTTTGTCCCAGCAACAACAAAAAAGTAACCAAAACAGAGGCGTATACCACCATGCCCGGCTGAAATAATCTTGAACTAAAGCAGCAAGTCACAAAAGAGTAACATAATTCCCTTTCTGTAAAGATCAAAAAGGACAGGCATTACTTCTTGGCTAAGATGGAGGGACAAGGGTGAGGTAGAGGTTTGCTCTGAGTTCGAGGCCAGCCTCAACTACACTGGGGGCCCTGTCTACAAACAAAGTCATGAAGGTGAAAGTTAAGTGCTGTGACTGAGGACACAGCGCAGGAGCAAATACTGCAGTAGAAAGGCAGGAGCTGCAAGGCCCTGTCCCATCCCAGTCCTGGACGAGGCGAGGGCAGGGTCTCAGCTGGAGTTGTGTCTCCGTCTGTGGTCGCAGCTTCCCAGTGCCGCCTGGGAGCCAAGGAGGCCTTGGGACTACGGCGGCCGGGCCCTTAGCTGTTTGTTGACTTCGCGGCCTGGGTGACAGCTGCACAGGTAGTGCTCTGTCCCTTACGTTGTCCGTCCTTGTTCACATTCAGTTTGGGCAACTTAGTGCCATAGCAAGACCCCGTCTCAAAATTTAAAAAATAACAGTAATAGTAAAGGACCAGGAGTGTAACTCAGTGGGAAAGCCCAGGGTTCCATCTCCAGTAGCGCAACAAAACAAAAACAAAAATGCTAGCCCTGACCTTGGACTCCAGCCTCCAGAAATGTGAAAATTGAGTTTCTTTGGCATGGAGGCACACGCCTGGAATCCCAGCATTCAGGAGGCTGAAAGCGGGAGGATCGCCATGAGTTCAAACGCAGTCTGGGCTGCAGAGCGAGTTCAAGGCCAGGCTGAGCTACATAGTGAGACCCTGTCTCAAACCCCCTGCCCCCCCAAAAGACCACACACACACACACACACACACGACCTAGTCTAAGGTATTTTGTTGTAGCAGCAAATAAAAAAGGTTTGGAACAGGATATATTGTACATAATACCATTTAAATAAAAAGGGAAATGTTAAAGAGAATATAAAGAAATATCAATTTGGCTTTTTATCTACAGCAAGATTTTCTCTGAGGTATGAACAGAAACCAGAGGGTGTGAGGAGACAGAAGGAAGAGGAACAATAAACCTTTTGAAGTTTTAAACCATGAAGTAGTTATAAACAATGTACTTTTTTTTTTGAGATAGGGTCTCACTGAGTATTTCAGGCTGACCTTGAACTCACTATGTAGCCCAGGCTGGCCTTGAACTTGTGATCCTCCTGCCTCAGCCTCCCGAGTGCTGGGATAATAGGCATGCGTCACTGTGCCCAGTTTGTTTAATCATCTGGAGGCGCAACCGCTTCCGACCTCACTGGGACTGGTGGCCAGAGTGTCCTTGTGGCCATGTGACTGAGGGTCTGGTTTCTGGCTGTTTGTTGGCTGCTGGCCCCAGCAGAGCTTAGAAATCCCAAAGCTCCTTGACCCTCGACATGCAGTGTTGGCCGGGTCTGGTAGGCACACCTATGATGCCAGCACTCAGGAGGCCGAGGCAGGAGGATGGCAAGTTTGACCCCAACCTGGGCAACTTAGTGACTTAGTGAGGCCTTGTCTCAAAAACTAAAATAGGGCTGGGGATGCAGCTCAGCAAGGAGGCCATGAGTATTCCCTGATATTGAAAAAAATGCAAAATAAAAAACCAAAGAGGCAAAAAGCAAGACCATCCAGAACACAGTCTGATGTCCTCACAGACCCTGTGTCCCCTGCGCATAGGTGGTCTCTGTGTGGGTGTCCCACAGGCTCGTCACCGCGTCGGAGGCGGAGCCCCCCAAATCCCCTCCGAGTGTCCACATTGCAGCCGCGCCTCTATCTCCGCAGCACCTGCCTCACTTGCATTGCAGCTTCCCATTTATGAGTCAGCCTCGCCCTCCAAACAGTGAGCGAGACAGACAGAAGCCACGTTGAGTGTTATTGCCTTTACATTCCTGGAGCCAGCACAGTGCCTCCAAATAGGAGTGAATCAGTGTCCACTGATAGCCAGGTGTGCTGGCACACCTGTGAGCCCAGCCCTCTGGGAGGCTGAAGCAGGAGGGTCACCAGTTTGAGCCCAGCCAGGATGACTTAAGTGATTCAGGGAGACCCCGTCCCAAAATAAAAAGGGCTGGGATGTAGCTCAGTGTGAAGACCCTGGGTTCAATCTCAGTAGGAAGGAAGGAAGAGAGAGAGAAAGAAAGAAAAAGAAAGAAAGAGAAAGAAAGAGAGAGAGAGAGAGAGAAAGAAAGAGAGAAAGATCGTTGCACTGAGCTAGGCATTTCTGTCTTCAGGGCAGTGTGGTTTGCCCCTAAAATGTGTTCAGGACGGGCTAGTTCTGTCGGATTCTGGGGGGCTGTTCTTCTGAAGGCTTCTCCACACCCCGCTTAGCAATAATAGTGAGGACCGAGCGGAGCCACTGTTGCAGATGGAGAGCTGCCGTGTGGTCCCATAGGCCTTGTCCCAGCCTGGCTGTGGTCACCGTGCGGCCTCACTCAGGGGCTCTGAGGCACAAAGAACCTTCCCAGCAGCCTTGGGGATGAAAGGAGCAGTTTTCAGTTCGACTGTTCTCCCTCCACTCGCGCTGCAACGTGCATCTGCAATGCAGAGAGCTGTGGAAATGTGGGCTCCGCTCTGACCCCTCAGCACCACGCCGCAGTGCTCATGCCACCTCCGGGGGACAGTGACACCCCTGCCACTCATGGATCGTCCTTGCTTGTTTGCCTCAAGGGGTCCCCACCTCTCGGCCTGCACCTCCAGCAGGTGGCCACCTCCAGGTGCCTGGAATAGGGTGGGCACAGAGAAGACGCGTAATGAAGCGTGGTCTGAAGCTTCCTTTTCTACCTGAGGCTCTGCGCGCCCACTGCAGTCTGGGTGATGCAACACCAGGTCTAACACTGTGGAAGACAAGCCAGGCACAGTGTGCTGTGCACCGGAAATTCCAGCACTCAGAGCCAGGCGTGGTGGCTCACGCCTGTAATCCCAGCACTCGGGAGGCTGAGACAGGCGGATCATTGTGAGTTCGAGACCAGCCTGGGCTACAAAGTGAGCTCAA
>RJWT010034852.1:0-13611 GCA_004365215.1 Cuniculus paca
GTACTGGGGATTAAACCCAGGACCTTTGCACTGAACTATCCTCCCATGCCTTCTTTTTGACACTACTTCATAGTTTTCAGTGTAGAAATTTTATGCCTCTTTGGCTAAATGTATTTGTAGGTATTTTCTTCTTTTAGATACTATCACAACTGGAATTATTTTCTTTCTTTTTAAAATTTTTATTTTGAGACAAGCTCACACTAGGTTGCTAAATGACCAAAGCTGATTTTGAACTTATGATCCTCCTGCCTCAGCCTACCACAGTACTGGGATTACGATCAAGTGCCACCATCCCTGAATTTGAATATATACTCTTTAGAACTTTATTTTTCTTTTCATATTGCAGTACAAGTACTTCTGAAAATAATATGTACTTTTCCTTCCTTTTGAAGCCAAGAATCATCTACACCATGTACACGTCTTTTGATGTTAGGATCAGCTCTGAAACCTTGCTTAGTGGATTGTATCATTACATCTGAGTCCTGAGGGGCTTTTGAGGGATATCTCTCTGTTCTCATGCTTGAGTTTTCAATGCTTTCTGTCTTATTCTTGCATAATATCCACTTCACTCTTTACAGAGGTCATCCTTACATATCAGAAAAAACACTGAAATTGTAGCTCACTGATACAGCAGTGGTCTAGCATGACCAATGCTCTAGTTCAGTTCCCAGCACAGAAAAAGGGTAAAAATTTATGAGCCAACTGGACATGGAGGTGTAGGCCCATAATCCCAGCACTCAGGAGGCTGTGGCACCAGTTTAAGGACAACTTGTGCTCCATCTTGAGACCCTGTCTCAGAAAAAAAATTACGATGAGCCAATTTAATCTGTATTTTTAGCTCTAAGGCCTAAGGTCATTCATATAACGAATATGAATGCTGTTATTATGTTTGGGATTCTGCTAAATGTAAGAATGCAGGAATAAGTTCATATAAGTTTCTGTCTACCTTTCCAAGTTTTCCATTTTACAGCTGTGTCATATAAACAACTGGTTACATATTGTGTTTTTGACTTTTACTTCTTTATTAGTTGGAAAAATAGACCTGAATTGACAAAATCAAAACAATATTCAACATGGATAAATCATAGTAGAATTAAACAAGAACACAGACATTTAAGGTATATCAAAGGAAGGCAGTTAACCCAATGGGAAAAAAAAAAACCAAAAAATTTTGTCCTTTCTCAGTGAGCTTAGTTTTAAGCTGGGTGTTGGCAAATGTAAAGCATACAGCTTGGGGAAAGATGGTGAAGTATGAGGTCACAATAACCTGCAGCATAAATCTGGCTGAATAATTTGGATGTGAAGATTTACTTGACAGAATAAGAGGGAAAGAAATATATGACTACATTTTGCCCAGGTCACAAAGTTAGTAACTATCAATTCTGAGTCAATGAAGGGGTAATGGAGGAAGGGGGCAGGGAAAGAAGAGAGAAGTAATAAAAAAAAGAAAGAAAGAAAAAATTGAGGAAAAATGAAAGCAGAGCTTTTGTAAATGAGAAAGGCAACAGGAGTCAGAAGAAGCAAGGAGGAATAGGTAGGAAAGGGATGTAAAAAGAATTAGGATGTGTTGTGTACTTGTACAAACAATAAATGTAATCATTATGCACTCTAAATATGTACCAATAAAATAATAAGTGATGAAGGAAGGAAAGAAGGAAGGAGGGAAGGAAAGAAGGGTAATGAGAAGAAAAGAGAAAGGTTGTTTGTGAAAGGCTGATCATCACATGTAGGTACATAATTTATGAAAAAATATGGACAAATGAAGACAGAAAGAAGTTTTAATGGGTAGGGAGAGTGAGAGACAGAGGCTTTAGACAGAGAAATAATCATTATAATTGATGTAAAATTGGATAAGCTAGAGTAGGACAAAAATAAAAGACTTAGAGGGTTTGATACTCCAGAGAGAAAAAGAACACTCCACCAGAATTAATCATTGCTTAGTTGATGTTAGATGTGCAGAACTTTAGGAGAAATTTGAGATTGGAGTATATGGAAAAGTATCGTGCACAAGCAAGTAAGAACAATCAAGTCTTAGGAAATAAAAGGCTTCTAAAGATGATGGGGGAGAAATGAGTACAGAAAAGAGATTTCCTTAAGAATTTATCAGTTCAGTAATAAATTAAAAGAGTTACTTGCTTAAGGTATTTTCCTGTCTAAATTGTGATAAATGGAAATATCAAGGCATTAGATAAGCTCTAAATGCATTTTGTCCTTTTAGTTGTGTTTGTCAAGAGTAAAGTGAATGTAGGGGTTGGAATTGAGAAGGATGGAGAGAAAATAAATGAACTCTTTATTTTCAACATGGAGTTGGAAACAAAAACTTCCATCTCCAGAAAGAAAGATATTAATGGGTTTGATTCAGAGTACGTGAGGGAACTTTTCAAGGGAAAGTTAGCTCGAGCATGAATACATTCAGTCCTGCAGAGAGCCCTTAGGGGTTGCTGGGTACAGTAAAGAAGCAATGCATTAAAAAGACATTAATGTGTCCCTTGGCATCTTTAAAAGTAAGTATGATGATTAAAAATGAAAGCAAATATAATAATAGAGTAATCTAAATGAAATGAAATGATTTCTAAAATGAAAATGTAAAAGGAACGGTATAACCTCATATGCTCCTGAACCTAACCAGATTACATGTTCTATGGAAAATCTAGAGAAGATGGTATGAAAGGGTTCACTGGTAATATGATTGATAGAGTAGATGAATGGATAGATGTGTGGATTGGTGGATGGATGGATGGATGGATGGATGGATGGATGGATAAAAGAATGTGAAGTCATTCTAAATTTCGAACCATTTTTATCTAAGGGGTAAAGATTCTCCCAGCGTATTTGAGAGGTCAATTTCCCTTGAGAAATAGTAAATTCAACTGTCTTTCTTACACAACATGTGAGTCAACTCCTGTGAGAGACATTTAGAATCTACAAATGTGCCAGACATTCTGTAAATAGCATTCATTTATCATTATCAGTTTCCTTTTGCTATTTGCTACTCATCTTGTGGGACAGTGATGATGACTGTTATGCGATAGAATTAGCAGATATTTTTTAATAGTAAAAGTAATTCTAACAATGAAAACTTCATATTTCCTAATATTTATTCTGAATGAAGCTTAAAATCATATATGTAATTCAATAAAGCATGACTTTGAAGGAATACAGTCTTAAATTTAACTCCCAGCTTTATCATTTCTGAATTGAGTGACCTTGAATAAATTCCTTTTCCTTTCTAAGCCTGGAGGGGTCATCTTGTGTAAACTCACAAAGCAGGCTGTAAATAAATCTTGCCATAATCAGTGGTGATTCTTTCCTACCAGGCAAAAACACAAATTGGCTGACTGATATTGACTTTTGGCCCTTAAGAAGATCATAGTCCGGGGAGAAATGAAAAGTCAGAACACAAAAGTTGATGACAAAAAACCAAAAATTAGACAAATGTTGATGTTCCATTTTTACCACTCCTCTATGAAAAACTTCAAAAAGTACATCCCATATTCATCATTAAATCCTCTACATAGCTTTCCACATAATACTAATATATTATTGAAATGTTTGTAGACAAAACCCTTAATTGAACGACATTATTACAGAAGAGCAGCGTTTGATTCCAAAGTGATTTTAGTATTTTGAGATCTGAACAGTTTAACAATATTCTTTTTTTATAGCGCCTTTCAGGAGCACGATGATAGTCAATTAGGAAGAGATGAGTGTTGAGTGTTTATTATCTTCTTAGGTTTTATAAGTTAGTGTTAAGTTTCATAATAATGACTGTCGTCAGCAATTGACTTAAAAAATTTAACATTCTATTTTGATTAGTCAACACTGCATCATAACAATGGATCTAGGACAAGTTCTTGATATTTAGGTTTCAGTCTCTTTACAAAATGAAAGAGCAAGATTAGATAACCCTGTAAAGATACCACCAACTTTGATAGTCTGTGATGTTCTTTTGGGAGGTTAAGGCAGAAGGATCCCAAGTTCTAGTCATTCCTGGACAACTGAGTGAGACTCTGTCTCCAATAAAATAAATAGTAAGTAAATAAATAAAAAGGACAGGGGATTTAACTTAAGGCAAAAAACCTTGATTCAATACCACAGCATTGTTTCTAATCATCACCTATTTCTATTTCTTCACTGATTTCCACAAAGACGTTCTGCTTCCTTCCTCTGTGTACTTTCCTATTGCTTTGACTCTCCACCCCCAAGTTCTTGTTTCTGATTCTCAGGACTTGCCTGTATTTAATGTCACTGCTAATAGCTATGAAACTCTGGACAAACTTCTATTCTCCTCACTTCTCTTCCTGGATAGTAAAAGATGAACAAACCTCTGTATGCTGCAAACATTCCACTTGCCCATCCTCCCTACTCAGACCCTTGACTCCTCTGCTAAGATTGCACTGCACACCATTCCTTTTCCTGCATGTATATTGAGTTTTTCTCTTTTTTCTGGATCCTTCTTTTCCTCTTTAGGGATAATTCAGATTCTTCTAATCCAACTGTAACAAAAGAACTTTTCTTCTATACCTCCCTCTTTAACCCTAAAATCACTGAAATTGGAATATACAGATAGTATGAGTGTCAAGTTGCCAGTGACCTATTCATGCGAAACCAATTTCTCCAGTCTTATCTTCCTGAATTCCTTATCTACATAGTATTGCTGATCATTTAGAAAAACTTTGTTTCCTTGTCAGATACCCTAAACTTCTCAGAGTCTGTGTATTCTGCAGAGAGATCCACGGTCATGAATTCATTCACGGGTACTTCAAACTCAACATGCTGAGATGCAGCTCACTGTATCTCCTTCTCCAAGCCAGAGTTTTCCACTGTATCTACTGATGTAGTCCACGGAATCTCAAATGCTCAGTTTAAGCAAGCTGGCAATGCACCTGAGTTCTCCTTCTCCCCTTAACAATAACACAATCAATATATAATTTGCCCTTTTCACTAATCATCAAATTTGTATCCATTTTTTTCCAGCTCTGCAAGTTCTTCCTTTTGTTTTCTTACTGGACTAGTACAGTAACTTGCTAAATAACTGCTTTACATATAAACTGACATGGTGTAACTTTTCTTCCATATAACTTCTAAATCCATGCAAAATATTGTGTCCATTTCACATTTCAAATTCTTTAGTACCATGAGGATAAATGTACTACCCTACAGATATGATAAATTTGTACCTACACCAGTGATTATACCTGCCTGCAACTGACTGAAAACTTCTGAATAAGTTCAGTGGATTCTATCAATGTGCACATGTATTCTGGTTGTGGTATTTCGTAGTAGTCGTGCTGTCACTGGAAAAAATCTGGGTAAAGAATATCTGAGGTAGCACTGTATTACACATTACAACTATATGTAAATCAACAATTGTCTCAAAATACAATGTTCATTTTAGAAACACTTCAAATGCAAATAGTAAATTATTGAAAAAATTTTAAATTTGCATATAAGCTTCTATTTTTCTCTTTTGTGGCATTTTCCAACATTTTCTGTCCAAAATTTTTGGGCCATACTACCATACAGTTGCTTGTAATTTTCTCACATGCACCAAGCTATTTTCCATTTTAACAGTTTGTTTATGCTATTACCATAGACTGTCCATTGCAAACCATTAGCTCTTACCTGCCCTGGCTAATTTCTCCTCATTATTTGTGTCTTTTCTTTGTCCTGCAGATGAGGTTGTACATTTAATTTTTGTGTTTTTATAGTGTTGTCTACTCCACTACCATATTTACTAAGGGTCTGCTATTCTGTTTTATTTCTATACCATAACTCCTCAGAGGGATGAGACTGTCTTACTTTTTTATTCCAGTGCCCATTATGCTTCCTGGAAATTATGCATGCTCTGTATATGTTTAATTTCAGTAAATAAATGTGTTGTTGCAAGTAGTTAGGAAATCATTAATAAATCCAACACTATCATCTTCTCTTATGCAACTAGATGAAAACATACATTTTGAAAATTTAGAAAGAATTATTATCCTAGCAAACTATTTATCTCTTTACGTTATGAATAGCAATGATAAAGAGCTTAGCTAATTTCATTCGGGGTAAAATTAGTCAACTGATCATCACAGTGACTCTGCACAGATAATATTCAAATTTGGAGAACATCACCTGAGAAAGCTGCTATTTCTCTTCCAATACATAGGCATCAACTTTAAATATATATGTATGTATATATGTAAATAGATATATAAATATTAATGTAAATATATATGTAAATTTGAGGACTCAATAACAGAATAAAACAAACAGAAATAGTATTAATTTTCAAAGTATTCAAACATTTGCTTATCTCTTATTCTAACAGAATTCTCCATTTAAGTACCAGTCACATGCACACTGTAAGGTAAATGATTAAAAAATTAAAAACTTAATTACAGAATTTTCAATTTTTCATCATTGAGTGTGATACTAGGATTATATTTATGAGATGGGTGATAAATCTGAGACTGAAATTTAAGTTCATTGAGCTCACTTTTGTTTTCTGTTTATATTTTTTACCTGCTGGAGGCAGAATAGGCAGGTAATCATTTGAAACAATTAATGATAGGTCAGACTCGCTGTCAGACTTAACGAGTGAAGGTTTATTTTCTTTTTGAAATCTGCAGAACGCAAATATTGGCTAGTGGAAGTCTAGCACATAATAACCATATTTTTAATTAGGAAAGATGAACTTTGATGAAGACTTGAAAGTCTGTGAATTTATGGTAAAATGAGATCCATAATGTTCCCAAAGAAACACCAATTGTGCAATTTCTAAAATGCGCTGTATGTGCCTGTGTGATGTTCACTCGATGTTTTCTTCATGGACTGTGCCTTAATTTAAATATTTATTTTCATAAATGCAGAAAGTACAATCTTAGCTTTGTTTTTGTTCTTTTAAGTTTCGTAGAAACCCCAGCTCATTTCTCTTGGAAAGAAAGTTATTACCGATCTACCATGTCCCAGAGCACACAGACAAGTGAATTCCTCAGTCCAGAGGTTTTCCAGCATATCTGGGATTTTCTGGAACAGTAAGTATCCAATAAACAAGAAATGTTGTACTTGAACTATTAAAACTAGATACATATGGAAGGACAAAATATTGCTGACAATATGTTTCTAGACTCAGTAAATAATTAATGTTGAAGAAATTCATTATCTCCAATATCATTACAGTTTTAAAAATCCAGTGGTTGTTTGCTGATTTTCTCATGTCAAAAAATCACAATTATCCAAAAGTGAAATAATTTTGGAGCTCCTACAAGTGATCTCCTGAACAATCTGAAACAGCTTCCCCAATGACTCTTTGATACTCAAAATCCATTCCTTTAGTTTGAAGACCTATTCATGGTTACAACACAAGTATGCCCAGGAAGACTAAACCCTAAATTTGGTTGAACATTTTTATCTTTCTGTGAAGTATTACTACTCCTTTATTAGTTGTAGGATTGAAATTAATAAAGTAAGGAAATGATAAGCAGAATATCACAACACTAGGAACCCTATGATACAAAGTACTCTATCTCTGACCCATTTGCTGTCCTTCATTCCATCCATCAGTTCTTTGAGGAGTTTAGGAGTCATGATTCTTACTTAACAAAAAACATCTAGATTCAAACTGTTTGAAATTATACATCTGGAAAGTGGTTGAGCTAGGGTTACAGTTTCTGACTCTAAACAAGTAATAAGCAAGGCCAATTTAGAAGCAGAAAACACACGTTATGAAGCGTGTGTTTTAGTTCCTTCCCTTGCCTAACACACATTTCCTTTCCTTTATGATAGGCCTATATGTTCAGTTCAGCCCATTGACTTGAATTTTGTGGACGAATCATCAGAAAATGGTGCAACTAACAAGATTGAGATCAGCATGGACTGTATCCGCATGCAAGACTCAGACCTGAGGGACCCCATGTGGGTGAGTGACAAGGGTTTCCTCTTTAACCTGTAGGCCACGTTGTCCTCAGTTCTATTGACCCAGCACTTTAAAGGCATATAAAAAGAAAGGTGGGCCTAAGCAGACAAGACCCTTGCAAAGACAGCCAATCCAGCCAGCTGAGACATGATTAGTAGTAATTTATAGATCTGGGTTGGCCTCAATTCCCTGGAACGTGTGCAGGAGGAGATTGAAAATAATCTTTACATCTTTCATCTCAGTTGTTCCTCATGTCAGTTCCAATTTGGAGAGGACAATACCACCAAAGTTTTCCAGCTGGTTGAGATGAAGAAAGAATAAGGATCTAAATCTATTCTACCCAGAGCACTTTCCACAGTGGCAAACTCCCTTTCTCAATGAACTGTCCTGTAACGCCAGAGGAGGAAGCGTGTTCTACGTACTTGTTTAGGTATCTGGTGATAGAGGAAGAAGAAAGAAGATAACTAATACATAAAGCAGAATTTTCATGGTTTTGCCACTGAGTCACTCAGGCCCAAGGCCTCAGTTTCTCATTTACAAAATGACAAGAACGTACATGTCCCACCCCTCCTAGGCAGGCTAAGGCGTGTAATGCGTTAACGATAGTAACACACTTTTCTGAGATGTTTAGATGATACCTGACATTGTGCAGCCCATAGTGCTGTGGGGTTTTTTCTCTTTCTGTCATTTATTTTCCATAGAAAACCTGCCATTTTTCTATTAACATTTGCTATAAAATACGAAAAAACAGAGTTGGTGGAGTGTCTTGAAAAGTGCCTGTTGACATGTTTAAGGATGTTGTTTGATGTGAGACTTTATAGGAATCTTTACCATGTACTTTTCTGACATATAATACACTTCTTAATATTGGGAGAAGGTAAAGTTGGGAAAGGGAACAGGAAACAACCAAAAATACAGACTATTAACACTGCAAATATGCTGACGCCTTGCCACTAAATTGAAGGGGGGATATACTGCAGCACTGGCCCCTTCATTTCAATACAGATACAATTCTCAATTATCATCGAGCTAATGAAGTGAAATGGGCAGATAATTCCAAAAGGACCATCATTTAAGGCCTCAAAATAAATTATAAGTGAACATTAGAGCATGTAAATTCTGATGGGCAGTACCCGCCTAGTCATAGGTGGACTTTTATATTTTCTCCAGAGATTTTCTTTTTTGACTCTTGGAGTCATAGAAGTAGGCTAAAAGTTAAAAAATTTAAAATAGAGAATCACAAATTTTTAAATTTTATTCTCTGATTTCTATGATTGGCATTTTGCACACTAATGCAAGCATCTTCAATGGAGCTTGATTTTTTTCTCTTATTTGTGTTTTTGGAAATGATCTCTTTGAAAATACTGGTCCCATTTTATCCACTTCTCTTTGCAATTTTTATCTGTTCCTTGTTGCCATATTTGTCCTATTGTCCTAAGAAATCACTATATTATTACTATTTGTACCAGTCTGAATTAGGAACCATCCCTCTGAAGTATATCTTTTGTTGTATTATATATTGTACAATATTAATTTGTTTCTCTTCCTATAAAGAAGTCATAAAAAATATTCTGTCTTGCCTAGTGCTTGAGATTTACATAGTAGGTCTTCACGGAATAGGACTTTGAAAATTCTGGAAAAAAGAAATAGGGCTTTGCCAGTAAAAAACAAAAACAAAACAAAAAAAATAGGACAATTGGAACAACTACATAGACAGGAGTATGGAAATAGAGTGAGAATGAATCTAAATGAATGAGGGAGCATGCCTATCTATGGCTGCCCTGTTTTTGTCTACAAAGAAGAGTAACATTCCCCAAAATTTATAATTCCATATGAACCCTGAGTCTTCCCTTCTCTTAAGACTACTCCAATGTCTCTATCTCTATCTCTATCTCTATCTCTATTTCTATCTCTATCTCTTTCTTTCTCTACCTACCAATCTATCTACCTACCTACCTATATCTACAAGAGATAGCTACACAGATGAGACTAGATTACAATAATCTTCCTCAGCAACAGTAGCAACAAAATGGTGGACTTGTGCAAAATGTTGATAACAAATATCCTGGTACATAAATTAAGAAATAAGAGACTCTTAGATTTCTAGCCCTTCTAAACTACTGTAGCAACTGGTTCTCTTTTTTTTTCTTTTACTTGGTAGAATATTTTCACTTCTCCGTGTATAGATTAATTACTAAGGAGTTTCCAAAGTCTGCACATAAATTACTTTCTCTTCAATATAATATTTTAATACATTGGGATGTCAGCCAAGCATTCTTTCACTGTGCAAGAAATATGACTCTATGGACATGAAAAGACATGTCAACTTATTAAGCAAAGGAATCTTCAAATCGAGGAATTCATCCCATTTTTACTGATTTTAGTTGCAACCTTCACCTTGATAACTAGTCATGAAATGAGCCCACAGTGATTTGCTCTGATCATTAACAAAGGAAATTTGAGTGGGATTGCAGATAATGTGTGCGTCCTCTTAATTGGAACGATTTTAATGTCACTGAGAATGAACTCCCTTGGGTTAGCAGATGAAGATGAATGGGATTTCTCAAAGCATTCATATTTTATATTAATTTATATTTTCAAGAATGGAGCTGGTTCTTGACTCTTGTCTAATGTATTGCTTGCTGTCTCAACTTTAGGAACTGTGTAAGTATTCTCGTTATACCCTCAAGAGATGGATAATGATAATGACACTTAGATGTTCTCTTGGAAAGATTGGTAGTGGCCATGTAACTCTTACTTTCGCATTTGTTTATTCCTTGCACCTTGAGGAAAACCTCTTAAGCTCAATTAGACTTTCCCCTGAGAAGTTGAATAATAATTATCTAAAATGTCCTGTTTTGTAAATCCTTATTGTGTGATCCCAGGTATATATGAGGAGTCTGCAGCTCTACTTAGCAAGAGACCAAGGAGTAGTCCCATCGCTTGCTTTTGGACAGGCTCAGGTCACAGCAGCTATTATGCTCTGTCCAAATCCACAAAATGATCCTCTTGTGTGTTCCAAAACTTACCTAAGATTCCAATCATGTGCTACTCTGGCCGCAGTTGTTATTGAGCATCGAAAACATGCTGCGTTCCTTATGGCGCCAATGAAAAATCACAGACTCTCACTTCAAGAAGGCTATGATACACCACAAAACGCAAATGTGTGCAAAATTACCCAGAAAATGTACTCAGATATATATATATATATATAATTTTTTAAAGATACATTTAAGAGGTAATAATTCATTGTGCCCAAGAGAGACTGGAAATACATTACAGAGAAAGTGATTAGCATGTAGGCCGTGAAATTTGAGTAAAAGCGATCAAAACAGTGAAAGAAGAAAGTAGTCCAAGTTTGGGTAACTGTTACATTAAAACAATGTGAATGTTATAAGTTTTAAAAGATGAGATTTAAAACTTTTACTCAAGAGAAATTCCTACAGGCTATATAAACTCAAAATTAAAAACAATGACAAAGATTTAGTAATCCTAATAAATTGATTACTTAAAAATTGAGAAATATCATCCACTCATGGGCAAATGGTATGAGTAATTCATCTATTAGCATAGAAACTTTTAAAAGGCATTGTATTTGCAGCTTCTTTACTAATAAAAAATTTATAAATTTCAACAAGGTGTGTTCTGATCATCAAAGATTTAAGTGATTGATAATAGTCAATATAGGTGAGATTGTTGAAAAGATTGAGCAATTTTTTTCACTTTTGATGGGATATAAATTGATATATCAGAAAACAATTTACCTATTCTAATTTTTTTAATTTTTAAAACTTTTTCCTTTGGTATATAAGTTCTAGGTGCTTATTTTACAAAAAACCATTGAAATATAAACACATATACACATGAATACACATACATGAGTGTGCACACACACATCTAAAGAAATGAAAGTTTCATTGTAGCATTGTTTATAATAATTAAATTGATAAAAACCAGAAGGATTTCTAGAGACCTTAGTTTTGAAATTCGACAGATAGGGGGAAAAAAACCCTACAATTCAAAGTAAATAAGAATGGATCCCTCCCTTGAGAGATAATACTAGTAGCTATGATATTCAGTCATGTTAGTCTTGGTGGTCCTGTTATTCACAATCCTCAGTGTGATTTCCTTGTGTGCTTTATGGGACGTTTCTTTTATATTATAAGAAACACTGTATAGAATTGATTTTTTTTTCTGTTTTTCTTTGGTACTGGGGATCAAACTCATGACCTCATACTTACCAGGCAAGTGCTTGTACCGCTGAGCTAAATCCCTGGCCCCAAGAATTGACAATTTTTTAACATGTTTTCTTGAACTTGATGAAGCCATCTGGTCCTGAGATTTCTTTCTGGGGGAGAGCTCAATGTTTATGAATTAATAATTTCTTCAATAATTACAGAACTATTAAGATTATCCACTTACTGTGGTTTAGAATTGCCAAATTGGGTGTTTTGAGGAATTGATTGAACTCATTGACTCATATTTGTAATATTCTTGGGATATTCTTTATTATAATGAAATGTGTATGAAATCTATCCTGATTTTGTCTTCTTTCATTTCTTATGTTAGTAGCTTTTTTTTTTTTTGTCAGTCTTACAATAGACTGGCCAATTTCATTTATCTTTCAAGGAAATCAACTCAGATTTTGGTTTCAACATTTATTATGTATTGTTTTTCTGTTTTCCATTTCATTATTTCTGGCCTGATTTCCTAACTTCCACTCCTTTGGATTTATTTTCTCTTCTTTCCCAAGTTTCTTATTTTAGAAACTTATAGAGTTAAGATTTTTCTTCTATTCCAAGACACTTTAGCATTTTATTGTGATAAATTTTCCATTATATACTGATTTAGCTGCTTCCAGTAAGTATTGATATATTGCATTTCAATTCAGTTCAGTTTAATCCATTTCTAATTTCTATGAGGCTTTCCCTTTAACACACTGGTATTTAGAAGCATGTGTTTTTAATATTTTTAAAATTTCCAGTGTTTGTATATTTTCTGTTATCTTCCCATGGTGACTTAAAGTTTGTTTTTGTTTTGGGTAGAAGGCATAGCTTGTATGATTTCAATTTCTTCATGTGTTTTGTTTCACGAGTCAGTGTAGGAATGATCTTGGTGCATGTTGCATGGGAACTTAGAAGAAGATGCATTCCCCTTTTGTTGAGTGGAAGTTGTGTAAATGTCAGTTGAACCTAGTTAGACTATGATGTTACACAGGTCTTCCGTATCCTTTCTGATTTTCTGTCTGCTTCTTCATTCTCTATTGAGTGATGAATGTTAAGGTTTTCTTTTATAATTATAGATTTGGCTCTTTTTTCCAGTGTTGTATCTATTGAAGTCCTGTGGTTGGGTGTATCATAATTAACATTATTATGTTTTTATAAGGAATTAACCCTTCTGCCATGATATGATATTTCTATTTACTTGTGGCAAATGTTTTTTTCTTTGAAATATAACCTGTCTCTGTTAAAATTAATATTTTAAGTTTCATTTGATTTGTTTACACGATAAATCTTTCCCTTACCCTTTTACTTTTAACTGATTTTTATCATTATATTTGAAACTAATTTCTTCTAATAAACACATAGTTGGATCATTTTTATACATTCTGAAAATTATTTTATTTAAATATAACTATCAATATGGGTATGTTAGGACTATCATTTATTTCTTTTCTATTTAGTCCCTCTACTATACATATATATATA
>RJWT010034853.1:0-13596 GCA_004365215.1 Cuniculus paca
GGAATTGCACTGCTTGGCTTGGATGCCAGAGATTGCCCTCTCCGTCTTCATCTTGGCATATTCTTGACTTCTTCCACCCCTGAGTAATGTGGTCCCAGACACCCTAGCACTGGCCACAACTTCTCCAAAGCTAGGCTGTTTGTCTTTTCTAGCCAGTGCTGGTTACGTATATCTGATGTTGGGTGCCTGTGTCTCTGCACTGAACTGGGCACCAAGCCACCCGGGGTTTGCACGGGAGCAGACCTGGTCAGGCCCTGGGAATCTAAGCTGTTTAGCGATATTGTCTGAAACGTGCATGGGAGCCGATCTCCAACCAATCAGCTTCAGCAGGTCCGCCAACAACCTGGAGCTCCCAAATGACTGGTTTTTCTGGCTTGGGTTCAAGCAACTTCCATCGGTACACCCACAACCTGGTGCTGATGCCAGAAGTAGTTAGCAGTCTTGGCCCCGGGCGGACGTAACCTGCCCGACTCCAAGATGGATCCCAGCTGATCACTTTCTCCCGTGGGGTGGGGTGGGGTGGAATTCTAAGCACTCACCAGTGGCCAGCGCAGATCTCTGCATCTGCCACTCTCCTTCACTCCCGCGCCTCTCCGCAGAGACCTCTGGGTTCAACCGCAGCAGCGTAAGAGGGATTTAGACCACAACCGCGAACGCGCGCGTCTCCAGGCTCAGCAGGTCGTCTGGCAGGGTGAATCTGGCTCCAGGCTGAGGCGCTGCCAGCCACCATCTTCTTCTTCATTTAAATTCTTTTTATTCTCTTTGTGGGCTTCAATTCATATTTTAGATTCTTCCTTGGTTCAGGGGACCAATTTCCTTCCTTCTTGTTCTCTCCATGATGTTATATTCCAGCATCTGAACTGTTTCTCTCAGAGAGACTGTTTATTCTGCTGCTCACTGTTCCGCCATCTTTAGCTCCTCCAAAATATTCCCTTTCATTCCAATGTTCTTTTTCTGGAGAACATACTCACCTTGCAAGCAATAGGTCAGGGGCTCAATCATCCATGGAAACATTCCTAATTTCTCACTTAGCATTGGAAGGCTTACATCCCTATTTCTGGGTTGCCAATGTTCCCCAGAGAGCTGTTTTCATACAGCTCATAGCATCATACTATATTCTCCTCTGTATATTTCTGTCACCTATTATTGTTGTATGTGAGCTAATATTTTAAAAATTAAATTAAGCTTTTATTTTTGAAGTAATCTAGACTTATATATAGTTATAAGAAATAATACAGTGAGATTTCACATGCTGTTTATCCAACCTGCCCCAAGAGAAACACTTTTCCAAACTATGGCACAGTCAGTATATTGACCTTGCTATAGTTAAGACACAGAGCATTTCTGTCACCATAAAGATCACTGTCATTGCCTTTTTATAGCCATACCTGCTACCCTTTCCCTACTCTCTGGCAACCAAGTTTATTTTGGTTTTATTTATATAATATCATCATTTCAAGAATGTTGTCAGTGGGATCACACAAATGATCCTTTTAGGATTGGCTCTTTTCACTCAGCATAATTCCCCTAGATATTCATGTAGCCTATTGTGTGCCACATGAATAAGTAGCTTTTTTGTGCCTGAATAGTGCTTGTGGGTATGATACAGTGAACTTACTATAACCATTCACATATTGCTTATATACAAGTAAAACTGCTATGAAAGTTAGGATGCTGTGTTCAGATTTTTGTGTGAATGTAAGTTTTTGTTTCTCTGGGATAAATGACCTAAAGTATAACTGCTGAGTCATATAGTAAGTCTTCTCTGTTTTCCAGACTTGCTAGACAATTTCACAGTCCTTCAGAAGTGTGTAAGTGACTGTTTGTCACATCCTTGCTGGTATTTGTTGTTCTCTTTTTAACTTTAGTCATTCTACTAAATACATAATGATATTTCATGGTGGTTTCATTTTTGCATTTCCCTGATGGCTAATAATGTTAGAGTCAGATCTCAGGGTTTTATGAGGTTAAAGGATATAATGCATGAAAAGTACTTTACTCTGCTTGATAGGTAGGAAGTACTCAATACCTGGGAGCCATTCAAGAATAGCACAAGACAGGATGACAGCACAGGTAAAGTGAGACTCAATAACATGTAAGTGTAATAGAAATGACTACTGAAAGTTGAAGTAGAAAGGAAAGGCTTTATGGAAGGAGAAGGCCTTGATCAGGCTCTTATGAAGAGCAATGCTTGTTGAGCTTCCAGGTGGAAGTGGGTGAAGGTGTACTAAAGTTTGCATCTCGAATGTCCCCCAGAGGTGCACGTGTGAAAGCCTTCATCCCCTGCTTGATGCTATTGGGAGGTGCTGGAGCCTTTAGGAGGTAGAGCCTCTGGAAAGAGGTTAGGTCACTGAGGATGTGCCTTTGAAGAGGACTGTACAACCTTGGACCCTTCCTCTCTCTCCTTTACTTCTTGGCCTTGAGGAATGAACAAAACTACTCTTTCACATACTCTTGCCATGTTGTACTACCTCAGTAGAGGCCCACTGGCCTCTGGATGTTGAACTCAGAAGCTCAAATCACAGGGAGCCATGATAAACTTTTTCTCTTTATAAGTTAATTATCTTGAGTATTTTGTTATGGTGACTGTCTTGGTTACTTTTCTCTTGCTGTTGAGACAAAATACCTGATGCCCAATATGAAGGAAGGAAAGGTTTATTTCTTACAGTTCTTGGAGGTTTCTGTCCATTCTCAGCTGGCTCCAAGGAAGGGTGGCATGGCTGAGGGGCAACTGTTCATGGCAGCCCGCAAGCAACAAGAGTAAACAGGGCAAAAAGAGAAAAACACACACCTTCTTCCCTCCCTTATATTGTATGCCAGCTCTGCCCCTTGGGCGGGTGCAGCACTCACACCACCAATCCCAGCACTAGATAATGAACCAATCACAAACACTAGATTCAGCCACCTCCACGACTGTGTGAGGCCTGACGGGCTACCTAGACACAAAGCATAACACTAACATAGGGTGGCTATGGCATTGTAGGGAGACAAGACATCATGAGCTACGATGAGGAATGTGCAACATGCATGGTAGGTTTGGAAAACAAGATGATTATTTGGCTGAACTCAGAAGTCTTGTCAAGAAGTAATAACAATGTGGCAAAGTAAATGTCCTGAAAATCATTTGTTCACCAGGTCCCCAAACATGCTTGATTAAAAAAAGAAAAAGAAAAGAAAAACCTCTTTAAAAATGTATAGGTAAGTTTTCAAAAAATAAAGGAAATCTTCAAATTTCAAAAATACTAAAAAGCATGCATTTGGGGAATCGATAAGTACTGAAGTCGGCTGTTGCTCTTAGGGCCTTTGCAAACCCCTGATTGCCCAAAGGATTGATTTTAAAAGGCTGCACAAGTGCAACAGAGGACAAGGTTAAATCAGATTGGAGACTCTGAATAGGTGATAGAAACCTGCTCTTTCAAAGGGGCTTGAAAAGAAAATCTGCCATCTTTTGGCTTTTACTCAAGGGAGAAAATCTCTTGGAAATTCATAACTGCGGCCAGTTCCTTATAAAGAAGTGTGATCCAAATTCAGACTGCCTGTGTGGTTTGGTAAACCTTTAGCCAAGAATTTAGTTATAAATGAACCACGGTTCTTAGTTGTGATTGTTAATCGTGATATGACAATTTGATTTCATAAGAATTTCATAAGAACCACCTAGATGGTTAGTAAATTCGGAGTGTGTTTGTGGATGACTGACCTGAAGGCCAGCAAACTGAGGGGGAAAGATCCATTGCCCATGGCAGTGGCATCAACTAATTGGCTTGTGACTTGGACTGAATAAAAATGGAAAGAAGGAAGTGTTGCATGTTTTTGGAGGAGCTCTAGTCTTCACCAGTGCCTCTGCATGCTGAGCGCCAATGCCCTCAGCCTTCCCACGCAGACTCTTCTGTCTTCCAACCCAGACTCACATTGGTGATTGGGCAGTGAGCTTCCAGCCTTCAAACTTTCATGGCCACTGGTTCCTCCAGGTCTCCAGGATGGAGTCTGCCTGTGTGGATTCTTCCGCCTCAGATCCCCAAAAAGACCTTGGGGAACCCTCTGCTTCTGATCCTATAAGCCAACCTAATGAATCTCTTTCTATAATTATACATATATTTTGTATTGATTCTGTTCCTCTACTGAGCCCTAACCAATACGATAGTACACGTCGCAGATGCAAACAACTTCAAACCCAGCCTTTAAAGAAATCCATGAGACAATACTACAGAGAGTATGAATTACAATAAAAACTCAGAGAACCTACAAGAAAACAAGGTATGCTGAGTGGGAGCTGGCAAAGCAATAGAAGCAGCCAGCAAAGGTAGCACACATTAGACTGATTAATCACACATGAAATACACAATTATTAGATTAAATATATGTGAAAATAGAAGAGAGGCTATTAAGAACCCTGAAAGAGGCTACTAAGAAATGGGAGACTTCAAAATGACCAAGTAAAATTCAACATCAAGGGAAATGAGCCCACAAAGCAGATAATGGCATCACTGTGGGTTCCTAAATACCCATAAAGATCGTGGGACTTTGCATGTAAATACAATAAAAACCCTAACATCTTTGAACAGTGAAAATGGCTTTTTTTTTTCCCTTTTAGTTTTGAGGTGGTTAGTTTTACTTTCTATGGAGTTCACACTGGCCTTAAACGAAATAGATAGCCAGGTTGGCCTCGAACTTGCTGCAATCCTCCTGCCTCAGTCTCTTGGGTGCTGAGGTTACGGGTGTGTACCACCATAGCCAGATTGAAAATGACAGATGTGATGTGAGGTTTAACTAGGACTAATCTGGTAGCCATGTGCAGAAAGGACTAGAAGGGAGAGGGCAGCATAAAGATTAAGGGAAATTCCACGGCGAGTTGCCCATTGTGGGAGCCTGAGAGATGGGAGTGGAAAGAACGTGTGGAAGTGGGGAGTCCACGGACATTGCAATGAAGAAACCAACAGCATTTGCTTCCTGGATGTTGAGGGAGTAGGAATGATTCTATTTGGAGCCTTCAAATTTCCGACTAATATCTTACATTCCCTCCTCCTAGAACTTCCCCTAAACCAGTTCCTCACTTCAGTCTCAGCTTCCCCTCAGCCCTCACACCTGAATGGGAGGAACCAATGGGCATTGCCCTTGTGAGGTCAGGAACAAACCAAACCAAACCAGAACCAAACCCTGGACTTCGCCCAGCTCTCCTGAGACTAGAGAAACAATGATAGTGCATTAAATATTACAAAGCCCTTTATGTACCTAGGCTGCATGGATCCTTGAAGTGCTCTGACAAGACCTTCTTCCCGAGCCTTGTTTTGTGAGCAGAGAATCCTCCAAACCACGTGGGTTGATTCGTGGTGAAGCCAGGACCGCACAGTCCCAGGCTAGAATGCCTTTAATTCTACCAATGGTTTGAAAAGGGAGATCTCAAGATGAAACCTGTTGGTTTTTGTTATGTCCCATTGTACTTTGGATCCTCCCATGGATACAGGGCATGAAAAGGAAGGAAGTCGCTGGAAAGTTTAGTTCTAGCTGGTTCACAGCTATAAAGAAGGAGTTGTGTAATGCAGTGCATTTTGCAATTTCTCGGATGCTTTTGATAGTAAGCAAGCAGAACGTGGGGAGGGACGGTGGATGGGGGAAGGGTGGAAAGAGAGGAACGGAGTTGCTTGGAGAGATACAGTTGTAAAAAGGGACAGCAGCTGAGTTCTGACGCTAAATTTTTTGGTGCCCTATGGTGTTAATTAGACATTTCTTTTCAACCTGATTGACAGTGCATTTTAATGAAGAAATAACAGAGGCCAGCAGAGCCTGGCAGTATACGCTTTTCTTGCATTTTACAAGCCGAACTTCTCTTGGCAACCTACATCTGGTTTGCTCTGCTAGTAAGTGTCAGTAGAACAATGTATAGGCTCTTTCGTTTCAATAGGTTTGCTGTTATTAAAGCCTTCTGCATTTTCCTCCGCTTAATTCATTAGGGCCATTAAATTTCATCAAATTACTTTCTTTAAGTTAAAAAAAAATAGCAGTTTTGACCAGTCTGAATAATAATGGGACAGCATGGAAATGTGCAAGCTTTGGAAGAGGCTCTATGTTAAGTGTTGAATAGTGGAAGCTTCACAGGAACTTTTCAAATGGGTTTTTTTTTTCTTTTTGCCCTTTAAATGGGATATTTCCTGGAAAATGAGAAAAAAATCCTAAAGGAGCTGCAAAGTATCCTGTGATAAGTCAGAAGCAGAAGCTATGTATTGAACACCTGAACATCCTAAAGTGCTGATACTAGTGTTTCTGGAATACTTTATTTTTTAAGATTTAACTTTGTTTATATTTACAAGTGGACTAAAAGTAAATATATCTTTTGTTTTCACACTTCCACCCATGGGTAAATGTCCATCACTATCAGACGACCATGGAAACCCTTGCTTTTTGTAGACAAGCCAGGGGACAAGGGAAGAAAGACAAACACAGGGGAGATTGTACTGACTTATCTTCCTGTTGTCTGGGTACAAGGGTGGCCTTCCATTTGGGGGTAGGGCTGAATCTACAAATTGGGAGATAAGTAGTTTCAGTAGAGGGCTACAGAGGCAAACAGCCAAGCAGATCATTATGAGCTTCTCCTCCAGGAAAATGGAAACCATTTAAAAAATTCTGAGAATTGCTTGGAACATGCAGTATTCTTAAACAAAGGACCTTTGTGACATTCTGCATTTCCAAACACAGGAGAGGAAAGGACTCACACCTCACTTGCCTCACTTCCCTTGGTCTACTTCCATTGCTTTGTCTGGGTCAATTGAAAAGACCTCCCAAATTTGGAGTCTAACCACAATCCCAGATTTTCATGAGGAGGGCAAGGGAGGATTGTACTTTATTAAGCATCCTACCCAGAGGCTAAAACCAGGTGTTTTCCCACCTGGCTTTCACCGTCTTCAGTTCTCAATTAAAGTTTTCTTAGGAGAAAAATGCCAGAATTCATGCATAATACAAATTTTCCTTATTGCTGTGGGCATATGATAAAAGAAAATCATAACAGGAACAAAATAATAAAATCAGAGCCTACTCAGTGGCTTCTTGTTGATCAAAATAGAGTTATGTGACTCCCCTCTGGCTGTGAACGAAAGTGAGTAATTACTGGGCCCAGTGCTGCCCTGACAAAATCTTGACAGTATAAAGCAGAAGGAAAGAATGAATCCTGAGTACTTATCAGTAGGCTCTGCCCAGTCACCATCTTTCAGAAATTGAGGAGCACCTAAAGCTACCTGCTGTGTGCCAGACCTCAAAGATCCAGGCTGTCAGAGGTTTTTTAGTTCTTTCTTATCAGGTAATACAAAGACATCATAAAAATTTTTGCAAATTAGACGATGTAGAGTGTGGGGTTACTAGGTTCTGGGGATTCCTTCTAGAGATTTTCTAGGTTCTTCTTGTCCTGAACAAAGAATGGGACAAGGTTGCAAAGGGTAGTGAGGTTTTATGTTTATGAAGGGTTTAGGAAAAGAGTTGCAGGCCAGTTAAAAGTAGGAAAAGAAGTGCATGCTACAGGGTGAGAGGAGACCACTGTGAAAGAAAGAGCTTAATGGCTGCCATCTTTCAAACCCTCCACTCCTCAGGTTGATGTCAGACCTAGGCCTGCTAAGTTCTCTTGAGAAGACTTGAAGGTAGCATGCTTTGGTTCTGGATGCCAGGCTTTGGGAACTGTTTTTCTGTGCCTTTTCTGGATCTCTGCTATTGACAGGTCACATCTACTTGCTCAGCCAGTTTGCCATGCCCTGATCTCCTGCCTCAAGGGTGTAGCTCGGTGGTAGAGTGCTTGCTTAGCATGCTTAAAGTCCTTGGTTTGCTCCTCAGCACTGTGGAAAAAAAATCAGAAAATGTACTTGATTTAAAAAAAAAGATTTAATAATATCTATAATCTATTATGTAGGGAAAACCTGTGGTGTATTTGCTTTTGGACACGGAAGCATGAACCACACACATGTAGTCATGGAATTTTTTTTCCCCACAAAAATGAACGATGAGCTTTGAATGGCTGTATTTGTATTCTTGGCATTGCCATACCACATGCTTGGTTCTACAGCACAGTTTTGATATCACCTTGGCCAACCTGAAAAGATTTTGGTGTATTTGAACATATGCCTCTCTCTCTTTCTCTCTGTCTCTCTCTCTCTCTTTCCTGCTCTCTGGCCATGCACAGGCATACTTTGCCATGAGCAAGCTTCTACTTTCATAAGAAGCTGCGAGACCTCATGTCAAAGATCAGCTCTCCATTGCAGTATTTTGATAAACTCGAGGAGCCATTTCAAGGCGGAGAGCTGGATTTGAATCCCCTTCCTCTCTGCCTGGGGAGTTGGACATTGGCCTAACTGAGGGAATCTGGGACCAGGATTTGAGCCAATTGAATGACTGTAAGTGACAGAGATGCCTAAAGCAGATGCAAAAAGGACTGTGGGAAAATGAAAGTCCAAGACACCAGAGAAGTCCAAAGATTCCAAACACAGAAGTCACAGAGGAGGAAGTGTGCCAGCCTGGCCCCTGGCAAGTGACTCGGCAGTAGGTACCTACCCAGACCTGGAGAGCCAACTTGGCTATATGGCTGTCAGAACCAGGCTCCTGGGGCAGGTGGGAGCCTCCTCTCCAGATAAAATCATTAGCCCAGGCAACAATTCCATTGATAAATGTTTTATTATGAGCATCTTCTCAATGATTCTTACACAAGTCAGCTATGTTTGAGTAGCTGTATTTGTCAGTTTTCCCATCACTGGGACAAAATATTTGACACTTGCAGTATAAAGTGGGAGAGGTTTAATTTGGCTCACAGTTTTAGATGTTCAGTCCATGGTTAACTGGCCCCCAGGCAGGAACATCATGATAGAAAGGTGCAGTGGAGCAAAACTGATCAGTTCGTGGTAGCTGAGAAGCACAGCAGGGGACAGAGCAAGAAAACAGGTAACCAGGGCCCAGACCAGGCTCACACCTCCATGACAGACCCAGACACACCCAGAAGTGTACTCTACTAATCTTTCAAGTCAATCAAGTTGACAATCAAGATTAGCACTTGCAGTAACCTTGACCTTAATTATTTTTGATAATTAAGTCCTTTTCAACTTTGAAGTTGCTGTAGCAAAGCTGCAATGAACAATTTGTAGTTTATTCAGAAGGATTCTCATTGCTTTGCTTGCACATTTGATTCATGAATTGCTTGCTGGAGGAAGAGTGTCTGTCTTCTCGAGAAGGAAACTAAAGTGCAGAGGAGTTAATTCATTTGCTGAAGGCTCCACTCAGATGGCAAGGTGATTATTAACATAATAATAACGCACAGCCACCTCACTATCACTTACAAATATAGCTGTTCACAAAAAGTCAGGTTGGGTAGCAGCTTGTGGTTGGCCACTCCATTGTCAGTGTCCCTTCCTCTGGGGCTGTCCATGGCTCCCTCCTTACCTGGTCAGCTGCCAGGTGCCAAGATGCCACTCTGGGCTGTGAGAATGTACAGTGGTGGGTCAGGATTAGCCTACTGAGCATAAAGAAAAGGCATCTTAGGGGAGAGGACCTGGAAATTCTTTTTCTTTTTTTTTTCTCGGTACCAGGGATTGAACTCACGACCTTGCGCTTGCCAGGCAGGTGCTTAGACCGCTGAGCTAGATCCCCAGCCCTTGGAAATTCTTTTTCTGAAAATGAGTATTATACAGGTAAAATATCCCTTATCTAAAATGCCTGGGACAGGAAGTGTTTCCAAATAGATAGATAGAGAGTGAGAGAGAGACAGAGAGACAGAGACAGACAGTGTGAGAGAGAGAGAGACAGAGAGAAATACAGAGAAAGAGACATCTTGGGAGTGGGACCCGTCTAAACATGAAATCCATGTTTTACATACATCTTATGTACATAGGCTGAAGGTAATTTTATGCAATGTTTTAATAATTATTTATATGAAACAAAGTCCTGTGGTGTGAAATGTCCTACCTGGCACCATGTTGGTACTCAAAAAGTTTCATATTTTGCATTTTCAGATATAGAGATGCTCAATGACTAACTCCCATTAAATGTGAATGTTAGAAAACTTAACAGTATAAAGTCAGTTTATACACTGAAAATGCTATGTAACCACAAAGTATTCTCATCATGACTATTTTTCTTGCTAACAATATCTAATATTCATTGAGCAGAAGCCAGACACTCTGCCACAAACTATAATGAATTTTTTATTTAATCTTCAGCATAAACCCATGATTTAGTAGTAGCATTATCACCATTTTTGAAGATGAGGACATTGAGCCAAGGTTAATTAAGTTGCCTAAGGCCACATCTCCTAAATTACAGAAATAGGACTGCAACTCAATTGTAACTCAGAATCCCGCTCTTCTAGTAAATCTAATTGTGATTGTTTTCCATGGTTTCAAAACCCTTCATTATTCAGGTTGTCTATGGCTTGCTAATGTCTACTTTTAAATTTCTTACTGCCTATAACTAAAAGAAAAAAAATCTGAAAGATAGCCTGAGCATCAAAGAGTACAGTGTGATCATTACCTCCTTTGTTCAAGATGTTATGCTTCTATTAATGTATCCTGACATTTTATTGGCTTTTTGAATAGCTAGATCCCACTGATGGCTTATCTAAATCTGAAGTCTTTTAAATGCTCTAAACCCCTTTCCCTTGAACTATTGTTAAACGTAACCTTTGCTACTCCACACTCATACAAATGAATTTGGACGGCAGTCTTTAATACGTTGTCTTGATGGAAGCCCCAGTGAGAATGTGGAAGCTCTTTTAAGAAATAAGTAAAATACTCTTCTGCTGGGTGTTCTAAGCAAGATTCCCAAATGCTAATTATTATTGTTAAATGGTGACTCATCTGAAAGAGTTTCCTTTTCAAGTAGCATTGCATCATATGGGAACTGTTTTAAATAGACCACCCTGGACACAAACATTTTCATCTTAAAGCATCCAGGCACCACTTCTGTGGAGTAGGAGATTAATTGTCCTCTGCGCTGGGTGGAGGGGAGGATTTCACAGGGCTGCAGGGAGTGCCCGAGCTCCTGGGTCTCCTCTGATTTCATTTCCAGGGGACAAGATTGTATCTCTTCAGGAAAGCGAAAATTTAACAAGACAGTGAAAGGACCGAGCAAGCCAACCAGTTTCCTATCGAATCAAACACAGACTGTTCAGAAAGAAAAGAGGATTCTTTAAAGTGGAGCTTTAAAAAAGAAGGGCAGATGGGATACGAATTGGAAATAAAATCTTTCAAGAGCAACTTTTTAGCAAGTCGGAGCACAAACGGTATGGGTTTCCAAGAGAGAAGGTGGTGATCCAGGGAGATGCCAGAATATTCACACAGTGGAGGGAGAGGAGGCCCTTGACTCACAGAAAATGAGTGAGACACACAGGAATTCTCCTTAACTGGTTAATTTGCAGACAAAGAACAATATAAATTTCACCGTTTGAAGGAGGAGGAACACTCTTCTTGGAAAAACAAAGCAAAACAAAGCAGATCTTCACCGCTCTGTGCATATTTTCCTTCTCGGCAGTGATGAAAGTGTTTGCACTAATTTTCCAGGGAGACCAGAAAATATGTATGGTGTGTTTTGTCTCCAGTGGCATCCTGGGTCACTGAGCACCGTCATTCAATGCGATTTGTTGATGGATAGATGGAAGAATCGAACCTTTCAGCATTAGGGAAAAAAAGTAGCCAGAGCTCAGTGTTCATAGGCATCCCCAGGAAAAATAATGTGAAACATTCAGTCTTAAAAGTTACAGAAAATGCCACACCGTGGGATGAAGCCCAAACGCTGTGACTACGAAGAGACAGGCCAGTTTGATTTTCCTCTGTTCCAAAAGATACGTCTGGAAACTACGAGTGTGGTGACAAAACCAGTGTCCCACGAGGTGTGTGAATGGACCAAACCCAGCCTCCACGCAATTGTGTGCAGAGAAAAAGGTCCAGACTGCGCCCCAGGGTGCCCAGAGCTGGTGGGCTGTGAGAGTGGGGGGTGGGGTGGGGGCAGGGTGGGGAAGAGAATTCTCTCTGCTAGGAGGGGAAAATTCTCCAGCCGGTTCCCAGCTGAGAGCAGAAAGGGACTGCATCCCTAAACCCTCTCAAGTTCCCAGGGGAACAGGAGACAGCTTGAGCTCTCCTCCTCACTGCTCTTGGTCCTGTGAATGACATGGCCTCTTCCTTGGGGAGGGGGAGACCCTGGGCTGGCCCCACACCGCTGGCACCTGGGAGTTGCTGACTGGCTTTCTTGCCTGTCTGCAGGTCCCAGGTGGAGTCCTCTGTGGCCTGGGTGGGGCAGACCCACAGCTGCACTCCTTTGCCTGACTGTATGCAGGATGTTCAGAGAGGAGGAAGTCAGGGCAGGTATGTGAGACACTGCAGGCCAGGAGGAAAACCAGGAGGGGGTGAGCCCCTTCCATGGGTCTGGCCTGCGCACTAAAGACTTTGCAGTTCATCTCTCCTTAATCCTCCCTCTTGACAGGTAAGAGGGAGGAGGCTCAGGGACAGTGAGTGATTTATGGAAGTCAAGTGTCACATCTGTGTTGTTAAAGGCTCTCGACTGACCTGGCCCAGAAAAGCACCGGCACGGGGCCTTAGGACAGAAGTCAAATCTCCCGGAGTGATGGCTTCATTTCCACACTGACACTGACAGTGTCTTGAGGTCTGAATCCCGTAAGTACCTTCAGCACGAGGGAACAGGTGAAAAGGGTCCCAGGAAGCCCCTCAAGGAGGTTTCCTGGGACTGCTGTCTGTGGAGGGGGCAGAAGGCAGACAGAGTCCTCAGGTGGCACTGGGGCAGCTCTGGCCATCACACACCTCATGGGAGCGTCCCAGATGGGAGTGTGAACTCGAGAATGCAATTCCTTAGGCAAATCCTGCAGAGGGACTCAGCTGAGAGCTGTCGGCAGCCAGTGCCCAGCAGGGCTGAGGGAAGGAGGCCCATGCCATGTGGGTGTCTAAGTGCCATCTTGTACACACAACATCCCACCACATGACAGCTGGCCAGCGTGGTGGGTATGGAGCAAACCTAGAAAAGAGGGTCTTCAAAGTGCCCCTCAGTTGAGAGAGGCACACTTTTTTTTTTTGGTACCAGGGATCAAACTCAGGACCTCGCGCTTGCCAGGCAGGTGCTTAAACGGCTGAGCTAAATCCTCAGCCCAAGAGGCACACTTTTTCACATCAGAATTTCCAGAACTGAGAGGCCGTTCTCATCTGAGCCTCTAAACTATTTATTAAATTGATGATGGGTTTTATAATACAAGGTCTTAGACTTGAGACAATACTGCAGCTAATGGACTGGCAAGGAGAATGTGGAGGAAGTTAAGTGTCCCTTTGCCTTCTTTGCTTTGAGTAGCTTTCAGTGGTTTTCTCTTATTTGGTTTTAGTGTGAACTTGGAGAATCCAGCAAACAAATAAACGAGTAATGCTAAGTTGTAGTACCTGTTGGGTGTGCCTTTAGGGCCTCTTTAATTAATAAACCACCTTAGTAAATGGCTTCAGATGTTTATCAAATTGCCCAAGAAACCTCCTTTGAGTGTTGAACTCCTTTGTTGGAATACAGTAATGTTGCCTTGCAGACAGAAATTAACGTCCACAACAATTTTATGGATATGTGTTTCATCAATACAGTCTATATAAA
>RJWT010034855.1:0-13516 GCA_004365215.1 Cuniculus paca
TTTATAGGTGATCTGTTTTGTTTCTCTAACAGCTTTTAATATTCTGTTCTTAAGATGAATTTCTGGAACCTTGATTATTATATGTCTGGGTGTAGATTTGTTTTGGTTATGGCTAGCTGGAGTTCTATATGCCTCTCTTATTTGAATGTCATATTCTTTTTTTATGCTTGGGAAGTTTTCTTGAATTATATCTGTAAATAAGGTCCTGATGTCATTTGTCTTGACACCTGCTTCTTCACTCATATTTTTAATTCTTAAATTATACGTGTTTGAATTGTCCACCAGCTGTTGAATTGTTACTTCCTGAGACCTTGTTATTTTTAAGAGATCTTTCCTTTCATGATTGTAGGCTGCAAACCTGTCTTCAAGCTTTGAAAGTCTGTCTTTAGTTTCCTTCATGTTAACTTGCTAGTTTTCAAATGAGTTTTTAATTTTCTGGAAATCTCTTTGAATCTGTTTCATACATTCTAAATCTCTTATTCTGTTCATTCATGGTTTCCTTCATTTTCCTATGATCCTCTATTTTTAAATCTCTGTCTTCTTTAGAGATGCTTAGTATTTCTTTTATTATGGTTTTCATTTCTTCTTTCACCTGGGATAGAATTTCTGTTCTAATTTCTCTTATAGCTACTTGAAGTTGTTTCTTCACTTCAGTTGACATCACTTCAGTCATTTCAGGTGTGCAATTCTCGATCTCCATGATTTCCTCTTGCAGAATTGCACTGCTTGGATTTGACGCCTGAGATTGCCCTCTCCCTCTTTGTCTTGGCATATTCCTGATTTCTTCCACACACCTTAGTAGTGTGGTCCCAGGCACCCCAGCATTGGTCACAACTTCTCCAAAGCTAGACTGTTTGTCTTTTCTGGCCAGTGTGTCTCTGCACTGAGCTGGCCTCCTGTGTCTCTGCACTGAGCTGGGCACCAAGCCTGGCATATTTCTTTTAAATCCATGATTTAAAACAATGCTACAGTTGTTAAATCTGTCACTGACTTCGTTTCATTGAAATTCACAGATTTCAACCTTGCTCATTCATATTCTTAATGAAGGAAAGGGTAAGAAGTAAAATGAGTAGATGACTTATGTCTTGTAGTCTTTTATTTGTGCCTTATGGTTCATAAGTGCTACTGTAAATATTCAGTTTAAGAACAGGCACTAAACTGGAATTCAAATGAGTTGAATCTAGCCTGAGGTCTACAACTAACTAGTTGAAAAACTTGGATCTGTGGATTTGATTATTCTCACAAGCTTCATTTATTTATACTTGTTAAACTTGGACAGCAAACTCAAAATATAGAGCTTTCATAACAGCTTTTTAAAAATACATTATAGGTACTTCCTATATGAGAATAACATGGAGTCCTTGTTAATAAAACTGCTCTTCTCCATCCCAAATATACTATCATAGATAATAGTAATTATTCATTTACAGTTTTGTTTTGGTTAAAAGAAGAGTATCAAATGTTTTTCACTAATGATTAATTATCAAATGTAATTTCAAAGACACAAGGTATGATATGTAAAGTACATTACATTTAATGTGATTTTAATTTGAATATACAATTATTTCAACTTATTGTTACAATGTATTTCGCATGCAATGATGCAATAGCTACAAGTGAGCTTGTTACATGAATAACAGAGGAAATATTCAAATGATCAAAACATTTGAAATGGATGTCAAAATCATATTATAAAACCATAGAATATATAAAGTTAAGTTTCTCTGTGTAATATGTATGGTCTGTGACAAGTAGATGGTGAATATTCAAATAAACACTTATTGTGGTAAAAGACACACTGTCATTAGTTCTCCTTAAAATATTACCCTCCATTTGATAACAGTTACCCCATTATTCTTGTTAGTTTCTGAAACAGTTCTGAAAGTCCCTTGTAAGCATCTTCAGGAGGTCAAAAAACATTGAGGTGAATGCTGCTGCCAATTGCCAGCCAATGAAAAGTCAGTCTTATAAAATCATTACAACGTGCACTCATCTAATTTATTGTTGGATCTGGCACTGTGTGACTTCGAGTTCTTCCCCAAAATCAGAATGTGTGAGCATGACCGGTACCTTAAACATTTTGAGTTGTCTCAGGATATCAAAGAGTCACTACATTTCAACTAAAGACATTCATGAAAGAGGATTCCAGAATCGCTTCAGAAAATGGTTAGAATTTGGGATACTTGTGTTCAAATTGAGAGGGAGTATTTTAAGGTATATTAGTGGCAACATGTTTTTTGCTGTAATTTTTTAAATTTTAAAGAATCATTGCATTTTTCTATCACACTTCATAGTATTTTTTTCTCTAAGAGTTAATACTTCATTCATCTCATAATAGTATATTAGACATTTTCCCTCCTTCACCCAGCATAAGACTAGATGTTCGCTATATACATAGACATACTATTTTACATAAACATAAAAGTCAATCAACTTTGAAAAACCTCTCGTATCTTGGAAAATAAGAGAAATAAAAACTTATTTACTCCTTGCATTCAAATGCCTTGGGAAATAATCCAAATGATTCTAAACTTGTGTAATCCTTTGATTACAGGCCAGACTTCATGATCGGAGCAGAAAACACAGACTTCATTTTTCCAATTGTTGCTTTCTCACATTCTTTTTTTTTTTTCCCATAATCTTGTTTAATCTGATGAAACAAACTGCTGTGCCACAATCTTCCCAAAAGAAATGGCAGAAGTAACAAAAAACTAAGGGCAACCTCTGGCAAATTGAAGTTCTAATTTTGAGAAACCATGAGAAATGGAAATTCGTGATGACAAATATCACATGAGTGAACTTGGAGGTAGAACTTCCCCTAAAGAGCCTTTAAATGAAACTGCAGTTGACAACTAAACTTCAGCCTTGTGAGAAACCCAGAACTGGAAACCCCAGATAGGTCCTGCCAGGATTCCTAATCCATTGTAGCTATGAAACAATTGACTTTTTAAAAGAATAATCTTTTCACAATTTATTGTATAACAATGGATGACTAGTTCGTTCCTCATGCTCTATTGACTACCGACATGCAGTGAATAAGACTACACCTCGTTGATTTATATGTTATACCATGGACTTTCTTACTTGGCTCACCATTAAGACCAACTGATACTAGCATCAGAAATTAATATTTAAGTATTCCTTTTCATATATATATATTATAACTTTATGAAATAATTGCATGCAATCTTCCCAATATATACTGAATCTGAATATAAATTTTAGCTTTCTGTTTGAAGACTTACATATCTATGAAATGCTATTTTTTTACATTGATGATACAATAAATCAAATTGTAGTTCTTAGTGAAAATGAAAGCCAAATCCAGTATTAAATTAACATTTACAATTCTTATTTAAATTTTCATGTCAAAGTCTTTGGATTTAGTCCTATAATCTTCAAAATCCTGTCTCAGGTCTGGTTCTTCATACTTTTTTCTCCTTTCAATTTTTTTTTAAATTCAACTATCTGTTTTTATTGTACTTAAAAGTGACAGGTTTCTAGAGATCTTAAAACTGAATTATCTACTAAAATCTGTTTCAAATTATTACCACTGATTAGCAAAGAAAGCTGATAGAGTTTAAATGCTTTAAACCAAGTAGTAAATGTATTATGATCCAGGGATAGGACTAAGTGGACGTGACTGCATTATGTATCCTCCTAATATTGGTAAATGCTTTTTTGGACTATTTAAAGTTGCTAAAATTTGGTTCCAAGAATGAAAAGGAACCCTTACAATTAACCAGTTCAGAAAATGGTAGCTCTGGAATTTGAGTCAGCATCTCAGTCTTTTAGGCATGATGATACTTAGTTAGATGTAACAACGCAATTATAGCCTGCGCTAATGTACTGCACTAATAGTTGCCCTAGGATGTAATTTTTATGTGGGTAATTGAAAACTGCCAGCATCTGGGTAACACTTCCTGCCAAAATGTCAAAACTACAAAAGAAAAACAAACAGAAAAGCAAATGTGGAAGAAAAAGACCTACAATCTTCAGATTGAGAGGATGGTGCTATTGTTTTAGGGTTGAGAAATCTCCACTCAATATGGGACTTCCCTCATTTCACACATTAGAAAGAACTGACATTAAGCTATCAATTTTTTAATATAATATTGAAAATACCAAACTATCATTATATTTCTAAGGACCCATCACTAAATCAAAAGTCAAATCTTTAATATAAATGCAAGTTCAGAGTAGAAATGAAAATAAGAAGCAAATGATTGAAAGAAAAAACAAATAAGTTTTGCAAAGTAATAGCATAAAAAACTCTCTAAGGGGAATAAAGAGAAAGAAATTCAGTCAAGTCACATTTAGAATGTCTTCTGCAGCCATGGAAGAATATTTTTTATGTGGAATTTTTAATAATATGTGTATAACATCTTTCTAGGGAAAGTTGATATATGTATTACTTGTTCCTAAAAAGAATTGTGAAACAATTAGGAGAAAACATAAATTTTATAATTATTTAAAAAGAAGGAAAAATAAAACTTTAGAAATGTTATTAGATTTATTGAAGAAGATATATAAAGAAAACACATCAATATTTTAATCAAATAATTTTACTCCATTCTTCTGTAATGTTACAATTTGCTTTAATTGATGGATTAGTTTAATTGATTTGTTTAATTGATTAGTTTCTATGTGTATATTTGCATTACATAACTTCAGTATATACTTCCTTTTGCTCTCTTCTAGAAAAATAATTTTTCTATCAGTTGTTTTTTGGGAGGAAGGTAAAAATAGCTGCTTATGTTGACTTTATATAAGCAGATGAGAACATCCATCTGGTAATGAAGCAAGTTAAGTATAGATTTTCCCTCTGGATCCTCCATTTTCTAACTTGAAGTCAATGTGAAAAGATAGTCTGACTACGATAGATATGAAAAATCATCATCTAACCTTTAAAAAACAATGGTTATTTTCTTTTAGCTCCAACAAAGTTCATAAGTACTAATCATCCTAAAACATTCATTTGAGAGCAATTTGTGGAACTATGGAATTTTAAAAAAAGGATCTAAAATGCTTATATTTTGTTCCTTTTTGTTGGAAGCGCTTTTACCAAACTAAAAATATCTTTAGATGAACTGGATAACAGGTCTGGGCAGTTAGTTGACTCCCCTGGTTTGAAAGAGCTGAAGATGAACTTTTCACTAATTCTAGAAATAATAATTAGCTACTAATAATGCCCAGTAAAAGTGTATAAGAAATACAAGCGTAGACTGCAGAAAAAGAAATTTTATAAATGAGTCAGATATGCACATCAACACAGGAATCCCTAATGAAACACAGCTCATAATCTGATTTATGAGAAGTAGAGTATACTACACTGTAAACTGGGAAACCCAAAGAAAATGAACTGTTTGCAAAAATATTATAATAAAAAGCATGAAAACAGTGATTTTTTTTGTATTTTCAAAAATTTCTTATTTATAATTCTCTTACAAATAACCAGACATGTGGAATAAGCCTGGTTTTCTCACAGGATATTCAGGGACACTGAGTTCTTCAGTGTTCAGACAAGTGATGAATCTCAGGCAGTGGCTGTGCACACACAGCATCACCATGTTATAACTCCCTCTCCAAGCACTGCCCTCTCCAACAAACTTGTATTGATTTGCAGGACAGTAGGCCAATTTTCTTAGGTCTTGGAACTGTTTCTGTAAGGACAGCTACAATGGGAGTGGAATGCATTCCCATGGAGATACTTTGTGGCTAACATTGTATAATACCAACAAGCAATGATCTTACTCAGCCAAGTAAAGATAGTGATTCAATTGATGACTATTATCATAAGGAAAAAGACAAGTAACATATGTCTGTTTCCTATTTCTGGGGAGCCAATGGAATAATACTTGTGTCTGTGCATTACATGTAAGAACAAGTGCACCATCTTATGAGCCTATGCAACTGATTTGGTCATAAATAGTCCCTTTAGAAAAGTAAACCAGCCAATTCGTCCTGAAGTAATTCTATCTAGATACTATGATCCTTAGAGTTTCTTATGATTCCCACATCTAAAGAAATCACCCAATTTTTGTCAACTCGGTGTTACTTTATTTTATAATTACAGCAATTACTTAGAACTACTGACAAGCCAAAGTTAACACAGTTCCTCTGGATGCTCACAGGGAATGTGCATATAGACTTTGGAATGACCAACTGGTTTTCATGTACTGTCAGATTAGTTTTATGTCTGCTCAGGCTACCTACTCTGTAAGTCCACAGATGACATGCTACTGCTTAAAACTCTCTTTAATTTTCCCTTGCATTCTTTTTGAGAATACTTCTCTTTTTATCTAGAATCTTATTTCTCCAACTGCTCCTTAAGATTAAATTAAAATTAAATTCTCTTTTTAAATGTTTTCCCTATGGCCTTGTAGAAAATACAAGTAGATCACTCTTGTTTTATTTTCTCCTCTATCATTGTTTTCTTGTGTATCAATTTCTATTTTTCTTTTTCTCATGAAAGAGCTCACCAAATGAAACCATTTGCAAAACACTACATCAAACACCTTTTAAGAATTACCATATATATTTTAAATTTCTGAACAACAATACAATATTAAGAAGCATTGTGTTTTTTAATACATAAAGTGATAAGTTGTGTAGGATGCAAATAATTCAATAGCCTGTTAGGAAATGACAGACTCAAAGTTGAACACAGTTTAAGCTGAAACTTTATTCTATTTGAAGACACATTTAATTAACCAGTATACCTATAATTATTTCAAAGCAGGAATCATGTTGTATTTATCTTAATGTTTCTGCTGTCTGGATACATTTCACAATTTTAAAGATAAACAAATGAATTTAATTTGGTGATACCTTACACCTTGAAAAAATTGATGTAATGTTTATTACAAAGAAATTTGGCAAGAGTAAATTTCGTTGTGCTGGTGGTGATAGTAATGGGGTATATTTGTATGTTTCTTGTGACTGAGAAGTGAAGAGATTTATACTGCTAAAGACAACACAAGGTAAGGGTTGCATCCTGAGCTACTTAGGAGAAACAAATTGCAAAGTACTTAGGCACACAAGCAAGAAATAAGCTACATCAGAAGGAATTATTTAAAATTATCCTTTCAATAAATACTGTTTCTTTTTGAGTGAAAGAGATAGAAATACTTTTATAAGCTTGATCTTTCTGAAAATAATTAAACTTTCTTTTTCATCACTCCTTGGAGGAAGAAGGGGAAAAAATAGCTCCTAGTGGAAAAAAAAAGTTATCTCTCAAACAAAAGGTACTCTTCAAAATACTGCTCAGAAATACTAATAATCTTTCTGCTAGGAAAGGAGATAGTTGTGTCGATAAAGAAGCCAAGTATTCTGCCAGTTCATCTAAAGGAAAAGGAAAAGTTCTGGCAGCTAAAATGATTGATGCTCAGCTAAAGCTTATTAGGTGTCTGGGATATGTTTTGAAAAATAGATATATCTGGGTCCCCTCCCCATATTAACACACTATTTAAGGTACAAATTTTTATTTCTCAGTTATTCTAAAAGAGATAGCATTCACATAAATAAATACTTTATTGAGAGCAAAGACATTTGTGCAACCATAAATGATATCGCTTTCATTGGACTACTGCTAAATAATTCTATCTTATACAGCATTACAAATCAGTCCCATAAACATTGTGATGAGGGTGAAATGTTGTTTGGACATAGAGGAGTTCTCTAGTAATAATAATTTTGAATTTATTTCATGCATTATGTCCTGTACTCTATGAATTGGAAAAATTTTTTTGCACACTTAAAAGCATCATTAGAGAAACGCAAACATAATAATGAAGCAGAGTTGCATTGTAGTGCTAATGAAGGCCAAGAAGAACTGCATTTTAAGAATAAATTAAATTCGACTTAGACAAACCATAAATATCTTTGGAAAAGAAGTATTCTTTCACTATTCAAGTCAATATAAAAGACTTGTTATGCGAGAGATGATTTGAGGGAAAAAGATGGAGAGAGCATTTAGGAAAAAATATTAATCTAGCTAATGGCTATCTTGAAAAGTTAGAAATAGAATAAAGAACCTTGAAGTTGATATTGCCCTTAATTCATAGTCACTGGAGCACAGGAATCATAGAACTAATGTACCTTCACAGATACGTAGGATACTGCCAGGCTGTGTTCAATACTAATTAAAGTTCTGACAATGACAGGGTCACAGTGCTAAAACAGACCTTGGTTTTCAAATTAGACAAGAAGCTGGCATTTCCAGTTGAGCATTTGGAGATGGGGCCCCTGAAAATCTGTAGTCATTACCTTTCTCAGGTATAGAGGGAAGCCAAATAAATTTCTCCACTCTTGGTTCATTTCTGCTTCTTGTAGTTTCCTATTGTTATTAACAATCATTTTGTGCCAGGAGTTTGGGAGGGTTCCAGACTCAGAATCAATAAAAAAAGGTCTAATTCACAAGGTCAAATGATCTTTATAAATGTAATTTCTTGGGATAATTAGAGGGGAGCCCAGTCCTGAACTGCTGACTGAGGACAGGTTCTTTAGCCCAGCACTGCTGACCTTGAAAGGTCTCTGGCATCTAGTCCTACCTGGCACCTGAGATTGCTTAGGTAACCATAAAAATTATAGGAAAAGACACATTGTGTACTGAGCATAAACATATTTTTTTGTTTCTTGTGCTGAAGAAGAAGTAATGTTGATTACTAGTGTTGAATTATGCTTAGTGGAGGATTTGAGATCATTTCAAAATGAGATTTTTAGGAACCCAAAAGATTTTTTCTAACAATTAAAGGCCTGATAGTGGATTTAAATTTTCATTGTAGCTCATCTGTTAGTATCAAAATTGAGTGAATTCGTTGACTTAAAACTTTCATACAAATATAAAAGTGATGCTACTTTGATTATAAATCATTAACATATTGGCTTTCTTAAGATAATCAGATTTAGTAATATGTTATCTAGATTCTAGAAGATGTGAAATGAATACAGATTAGGTTTAGGCAACCAGATGTGTTTAAGTTTTTGGTATGATTTTGAAATATGCAGGATGCTAGAGGATAAAGAACACTTTAAAATAAAAAGTATTTGATAAAAATGTTAATGAAACACTAAATAAACAATCATTTCAATATTTTTACAAAGTTTTCACATTTTTTACATTCATTAAGAAACTTAATTTAAATTCCGTCTGAGGAGCTGACAGCAAATAAAATTCTCAATTTCATAGTATTGAATTAACAAGCTTCCAAAAAAATGTGGAAGAGTGAGAGGCTGAATTGGTTTGCCATTTGTCTTTTTCTGGGGGGTTCTTTTCAGCTCATTGGTAAATTCTGACAATGTTAAATCACCATAAAAGAGAGTTTAAATACACCCCAGTATTCAAATCTATGTACAAATTTAATGATTCTCTTAAGATAATCTATTTTCTGATTAAATACCTCGAGGAAAAGAAAATACTTATATTCCAGAGTGCTTTGGCTTATGTTTAGAAAACTTGATGATTAGAAATTCCTGTTACAAACTGATATCTCCTTTCTTTTATTTTTAAACTATTGGTCCAAAAACTCCAGGACCATGTAATGTATAATCTTTCTTCCAAATAGAAGAATTTAGATGATGTAAAAACAAATTTTACTATGAAACATTTTTAACCACTGAAATCCTTTTCATATGATTTCTTTTTTATACTGATCACTCTTCTTGGACAAATAATACTTAGCCACATTCACTGTTTAAAATGTTATGCTAAGAAACAAATGAAATAAAAAAGTATAGAATCAAGGAAAAATAAAGTGTGGTTTTTCCCTCCTTTTTGAGATACACTGTTTCCCTTCATGCACCCTATGATTATATCAGACTTTGAAAGTGCCATATCAGATTGCTCAAATTACATTTCCAGACAGCTATAATTTACATTTAATATATGATGGTAATTGGCAAATTAATATTGTATAGAGACCTGATTATGAGTGCAATAATGATCATTGACAATGAGACTTAAACACAGGCCTATTTTCTTCCATTAAAATTGTAGAACAACTCATTATTCCAAGATGCCCAACTCCTCTGTTATCCACTTATCATCCAAGATATTAACAAGGTCTCTCACCTTTCTCTTACTCAAAGACTCGAGAAACAGAAGGAGGATATTGAGGCTCTTGATTCACACTGATCATAAATTGAATTCACACTGACCATAAATTGAATTCACACCTCATCTTTTACTAATTATGTCACTTAAGCCTTTGAAATTTAATTTCCTCACTTGTGAAATACAATGACCTGACTCATGGAATTCTTATGAAGATTAAAATTAGTTATGTAAACTGCTTAGCACAATTTTTAACCTAACCATAAATATTTAAATTGCCATGATTATCACTGTGTTTCTTATTGTTTTCATCCACAACATTGAAGAAGAATAAGAAAGAATCCACATCATAGTATTGGAGTCTACCAATCTATTTGAACCAACCAAGGTGTTTCACCTAAATTCAGTTTCTTAATTATCCATAAATACACATGCCACTCATTTACTCTTTTTTGGAATTTAATGTCATTTTACAAAAGCTGTGTTAGTGATTAAGACATTCACTATTTTACCAATATTCAAATAATTAATAAGTACTTCGTTCTACTCTATATGCTTTACATTCTCAGCTTTTTATGTGCATGTATGTAAATGTAAGTCATTTAATCTATTTTGTTTTGCTCTTTCTAAATTTTATTTCTTGCTTAGTGTATTGTGTAAATTGATGGGGCATAGTATAATATTTCAATATTTGTACCATATATTTTTTCTTCTAATTGTGTCTAATACAGTCACTCAACCTCTCTTTTTCCATATTTCTTTGCCATCCTCAAAAGCCTCTATTAGTCATTTTTCTACATCATATATGAATCACATTTTTATCTTACCCATTTTTGGAATATAGTTCTTTACCATGATCTATTTTTAATCGCAGACTCCTTAAAAAGCAAACCATAATATTTTTGAGGGGAAAACAGATTGAAATTAAAATTAGGTACAAAGTTTTGAGCAATTTTGTAAATTATCTGTTAGAGAAAGTTGTATGACTTTTCAGCTTATGGTCAAAAATAAGGTATTTTATTTCTTTCTAATACTAATTAAGAATTGGATAGGATAATCAATCATCTGACATGATACTTGAACATATACCAGACTTGTAATAGGCATTGAGAGATAAAATAGTGAGTAAACATATTCTTCTATCTTTTGGTAAAGAGAAAGTTTTTCTTCTTTTCTGTAAAATCATACCTTTTATAGTCTAAAGGGGTAAAACAATCAGAAATTACTTTGTGCGGAGAAATGGATATGCAGTACTAATTTAGTTCTCTCAATTAAAGTGCTATGGGTTAGAGCTGTGGAAAGGTAAGTGTAGCAAATAAGGAACCTATGTTTAATTACAGAAGTCAATTCTTCTGTGAGGATGCCTGTTATATAGTTTGGACCTCAAATATCTCCCAAAAGTTCATGTGTTAATAGCCCCAGGGAGGTAATATTGGAAATGATGAAATATTTAAGAGGTGGCCCTAGTGAAAGGTCTCAGAGCCACTGGAGCCATGTCCTGAAGGGAGGGCACTGTAGGATTTCAGACTCCTCCTTGTTCTCTTTTGCTTACTACCTGTGATGCAAGTCAGTTTACTACACCATGAGCTACTGCCATAACTTGCTGCATCTCCATAGGCCTAAAAGGAATGAGACCAATGTATCATGAACTAGAATCCCCAACCCTGTGAGCCAATATCAAACACTCTTCTTTATAATAAGTTATCTCAGGTATTTGTTATAGTGAAGGAGTACTGGTAAATACACTTTACTTGAATGATTGCTTTAGAATCTTTTTAAATGTCATGTTTTAGAACTTTCACTGGCTTCAATGTAGTCCAGATTCTAATATGATCTGCCTATGATGTGAGCCAAGAGAAGATAAACGAAAATCAGACATGGAATTTTCTTGAATAGTTTTAAATAATCTCTGTCTTTCTGGTGGACTAAATCAACAGGGCATAAACCTAGTAGTAATGATCCTATCTCTGCCCAGACTTGCAACAAGAATTAAGCCAGTTCAGTAGAAATAGAGCATGAGGAAGAATGGAGTCCTAGAAATATTTTCTAGTCTTTTTGACCAGGTGTTTAGCAAGTGAATTATTGTCCATATTGTCAAATAAATTCTGTTCATAGTCTTAGCCAATTTCAGTTAGATCTCTTCCACTGAGTATTGTAAAACTCCCATTTTGTCATTTGTATTCAGACTGTTGTTCATTTAAACATCAAAAACTATCATCTCTCTCTTTATACACACTCAATTCTACAGAAATAGTACTTGTTTATTTAATTTTTAATGATTCAGAATACACACAAAGTTTAAAAGTAGCAATAAATACATTCTGTGGAAACCACATTTAAGTTAAGAAACAAAAGCTCACCAGTTCTTTTTTTTTTTTTTTTTTGGAGAGAATAAAACAAATACAAAATAAAACAGAACGTTCAATCAAAACAAAGCAAAGAATGTCATACAAGACTTCAAAACAAAACAAAAATAGACCAACAATGATTACCACGTTGCCCCTTGCTATTTTCAAAATAACTTCCCATACCATCAGGAATACTAAAATCAAACACAACAGAACAGAATAAAACCAATAAATATAAAACCATGAAAGCAATACAGGACTTCAAAACAAAGCAGTTGAAATACTACAGTGGCTACTGTAATGTATCTTTTTATCTTCAAAGTAGCTGTTTATATCATCAGACATAATAAAAACAAACAAAACAAAATAGAACAGTCAATCAAAACAAAATAATGAACATGATACCAGACCTCATAACAAGATTAAAGGAAATCAATAATGGCTACCATAATGCCTCTTGTCACCTTCAAAATAACTGCTCATGCCCTCAGGTATAATACAGTCAAATAAAGCAGAATAGAATAAAACAAATCAAAAGAAAACAATGAAAGCAATACAGGACTTTAAACAAGACTGCAGGAATATGACAGAGGCTATCCTGATGCATCTTATCTTCAAAGTATCTGCTTAGACCTTCACACATAACAAAATCAAACAAAGCAAAACAGAATAAAATCAATCAATAGAAAACAAGTAAAGCAATAAAGGCTTTGGAACAAGATAATAGGAAAACAATAATGACTGCTATAATCCATTTTGTTATTTTTGCAATAGCTGTCCATGCCATCAAATATAGTAAAATCAAACATAACTAAACAATAAAACTTGGTTAAACAGAACCATGAGAACAATATAGGGTTTCAAAACAGAATTATAGATTAACAATGACCATTGCCTTCCCCCTGGAGACATCTCTTCCCTTTTCACCTTCCCAACCTCTATTTTGTATTTTGGATCCCACTAATTTTCCCCCTTTCTTGTACTAGGGAGACAATACAGTGTTCACTCATGTGACTCTGAATCTTTTCACCCATAAGCATGCTCTCAAGTTGTATCCATTTACCTACAAGAGTCTCAGGGTTATCTTTCTTTATAGCTGAATAGCTTTCCATTG
>RJWT010034856.1:0-13595 GCA_004365215.1 Cuniculus paca
CTGGTTCACTTTCATAGGAAATAGCTTAATATGACATACGCGCTGTTTTAAAAATAGATATTGTTAGATGCAGACATCAGCATCCAGGAATTCAGCCTTGGCTCCAGCAGCGCCCTATAATGTTGTCAGGCCATCCTCCAAAATCCTACCAAATGCTTCAGTACCCACGGGGAGAGAGCGACTGCAAATGTCACCACATTACTGTGTTGATGTGGGGATTGCACCAAAGCACAGACTTTATCCACGTTACAGTCATGTGCACTGAAACCAAGAGGAGGCTCTCAATCTCGAGCCTTTCCCAGGAGAAGGCAGTTCTCTGACGGGCATGCTTGGGCGCCTGGGGCAAGAGGTGGAATTCCCAGCCACTGGATGACACAAGGGAGATGAGGTGCATCCCCCGTGCCAGCCACCAGTGTGAGAAAAGCAAGGACCAGTGTAGCTAGGTGGGACGGTTACCATCTTATTTACAGAACTGAGATCCCATTTCACCTATTGATCTATTGCAACATTTCCTTAAAGAAATAATGCTGGAGGCATCCCAGATTCATTAGAACTTAAGCCACTTTCATCAGAATAAACACACATCCCATTTCTTCACATCCTAGAATGTACCCACCTCAAAATCAGAATTTACGTCCTCAGTAGGAACCTTTGCACCTGTTAGCACTACCTGGCAGTGTTAACCAGACAGCAGGCAGCACAGTTGCTCATGTTACACTGCTCTATAAACTCGACGTTCCTGCAGAAACTCTGTCCTCCTGCAGTGGGAAAGGGTTTCTAAAAATCTCAAAGCATCTGTTGGACATTTTCTTTAAAAACAAACACAGAAAGAGCAAATATTCACACTTTTTTTTTCTGAAATCCCACGTTGTGTCTGTAGAATGCTGCACTGTTCCTATTGCTTTAGACCTGATTTAGCAGAGTTAATTTTGAACCTACTGCTCTGTGCTTGTAGATTTTAGTATCTCAACAATTTGGGAGGAAATCATAATAAAAAGTGGCAAGGATTAATGGTGTTTGTTTCTCTTCTAATATTTTCCTTATTGATAACAAAAATGCTGTATGCTCCAGTTAATAGAAATAAATCAAATCAAATCAAATCACTGCAACACTGCAATACATGTGGAAGGACAGTTGGTGGAAAGTTTTCCTATTTCCCTGTTGGCCCTTTAAGCAGGATTTCACTATGGGAAGACTTATTTTTCTACTGGGTTGAGTCTCGTATGAATCACCAGCTAATTAAGTGGCTACCGCTCTCCCATCTCACAGCAATGACAATAGAGTTCGAGGTGCAAGTTGGGTGCTGTCCTGCTTTTCTGTCAGTTTTAGGAGCTCAAAAATTATACTTCTTAACATATGGGGGCTACAGCACTAGGAAGGTGCTCTCTGAAGATCCTTACCTACCTAAAGGCCAGATCTGCTCAACAGGAAGGAACACAAGTGCCTCAGTCTTAGTGAAATGCCATTAACCAACAAAGAGACATCACCTCACCCAGCTCCATAAGAACTTCACCCTTGGCCACTCTTGTTCTTTAATCCCACTCGTCCACCCTGCGCAATGCCTGCTACCCCTCTGGAATTGCCCACACCTGCTTCTTCCACTCCTCCATGGAAAGGATGGTGCAGTGAAAGCATCAGGCTTGTCTCTGAGTTTCCCTGTTAGTGTGGCTCCTGTGCGTGAACTCGCGTACCCTGCTCTGCTGGTAGTCTGTCTCCTACCTGCTTGTTTCAGGATCTCAGTAACTGAAGCTTCAGAGGGAAAGTTTGAGCTTCCCTGTAGGACAAACTGCATGCAGCTTGTACGTCAAAGGCACTCTGCTTTTTTCTTCTGACCTTGACATATATGAAAATTTCAATACTGAAATTTCCTGTCACTTTTATAAAGATAAAAAGAAAACAATAGTACATCCCTTATCTCAATTGGAAGGACGATTTTTTAAAATAATGATACTAGCATATCTTTCTCATTTTCTCTGTAAAAGTTGCAAAGGCATTCTAATAAATGAAAATCAAGGTTTAGCATTAAATCCATTAGAATGTCCTATAAAGAATTTCCAGAAAAATTCCAAAAGGAAAAAAGAGCATCATTTGAGAGTCATGACACACTACATATCAAGAAATAAACATGAAAAAAAAATTGTCATTTCAAAGCCAGGGCCAAAATAAGTATCTGCTAAATCCTATAAATTCACAACCACTTTTCTCTTGGCATAACAGAATTCTGCTTCAAACAAGGGATTGGCAAATATCACATTCCTTGATGTAGTAACTCTCATCATCTTCCTTCTACACACACATTTTTTTCTTGTAGCTTAAAATTGAACTAAATTCTTCCAATGAATTTGAGTAACTAGCTGGGCTTTAGGGGGAAATGTATTAAATTTATTTATAATGTATAGACTCTATGATCAGCTACTATCTTTTCAAATTATGAACCCTAGGCTAAGAAGAATGCAAGTCTAAACATTCAAAGAATTCCTTATTTGCAATTATATTTGATCAAGTATGCTGGCAGTATTAGAGACTTGACCTGAATCAGAACCAAGAAAGGGAATTAAACACATGTTTTTGAAAGACCTAAGAAAGACATGAAAGTTAGAAGATGGCCTTTGAGTAAATGTAATAATGATGTAGACAATGCTAGGACTTATTCATGGAGAAAAGGGTGAATCCATGAAACTGAGCAACTGGAAGCCAATTGTAATAGAATTAATTGCTTTCCAAGCTGTCCACTTCCAATCCTCAGAACCTGTGATGGTTACCTTACCTAAGGAAGAAACTTGGCAGATGTGATTAAGTGAGAGATTTTGAGATAGAAACATAAATTTTACTTAACCAGAAGGGCCAAGTTTAATTACAAGATCTGGTCAAAGGGTCACAGAGATTGGAAAAGTGAGCAGGCTGGTTTGAAGACAGGAGAATGCTGTGGGCTCTTGAAGTTGGGATCTGGAAAGAATGGAGTCTTCCCCAGAGCTTAGAGATGGAATGCAGCCCTGTTCACATCTTGACTGTAGCTCATTAAGGCTGAGGTCAGATATCTATGCTCCCAAACTGTAAGATAATAAGTTTATGTTGTTTTCAGTTCCTGAGTATCTGATAATTTCTTACAACAGGCATAGAAAGCGAACACAATAACCCAAACAAGAACAGTGAAACTTGGAAAAGACAAATTATTGCCTATCTTCATCCAAGAAAGATAGCAGTGAATACTTAGCAAAAGGAATTTCTTGAGACATTTCTCTATATATTTGTCTTTTGATCCCAAATCCCAAAGTGCATTTTAGATGGGAAAGAGAATGAAAGATCTCCATGCAATGAGGGGGGCAGCCACCACAAAGCTTCTGAAGAAGCACCCCAGGACAACAGCATCACTACCAGCACAGTGGTCAGGACAGTGATGAACCTGGGTCCTCAGGGAAGCAGACCTGTGCCAATCATCTGTATATAGAATTCTACTGCTGACAGCAGCATAATATTTCCTGGGACCACTTCTGCTCCTCTTTCCACTCGTATGACCAAACCTGAGACAACCAGCACCCTGCATTCTGCTAGGTTATCAACTTGGGGGTGAGTATGGTGCAGAACTGTCCTAGTTACTTTTCTCTCATTGCTGAGACAAAATACCTGACACCCAAAATTAAGGAAGGAAAGGTTTATTTAGCTCACAGTTTTTGGAGGTTTCAGTCTATAGTCAGCTGGCTCAAAGGCAGGGTGGTGTGGCACAGGGGCAATAGTTCAAGGTGGCAGAAGACAGCAAAAGCGGCAAGAGTAGAAATGGGGGAGGAGAACAAGCCTCTTTTCCTCCCTTATATTGTAAGCAGGCCACCCCCACACCAGGGTGTGTGTGGCACTCATCTCTGAGCCTTACTCTGGCACAGGATGAGGATGTTTACGAAGCAAGGGCCCTGACGCCCTGCTGAGTTTCTTAGTTAAACTTCTAAGCTTCTCATATTGACCCAATGTATCAACTGTTACAAGAACACAAACTTGCTGCCCATCCAAGTCAGTGAGACTTCAATGCCACATTCTGGTTCGTGCCAAGAAATCAGCTGCATTCTCTCTTTAAGCCTGGAGTTGTGAATAAATACCATTGTGAGAGGAGAACCTGAGTCCTTGTGAAATGAAGCAAATACCTAAGACAGCAGAGATGAAAGAGGAAGGAAGGAAGTGGGGCTGATGTGATCTTAATGCTTTCATCTGTACCCTGGGTGCTGCCATGGCTGACCCTCATCCTCTCCTGTATGGACCAAGACACTGCTCTTCTAGTTTTAGTTGCAACTAAGAATCCTTATAAGACAGAATCAATGTATATTTCCTCTTTTCCACTTACACAAATCCCCTTTCTGCCAGGATGGGAATTCTATGTACAAAGTGAGAACTCATAATAGGGGTAAAATACAAATACCTAGAAGAACAAAAGTTCAGCAATCTCCCTCCAACCTAATTTTCAAGTTTCTGTCATCTATGAGGATGAGGGTAACCCAATGCATGTGTCCAAAAGAAGCTCAGTCTGTCACCAGTCTCAGAAAGGTTGAGAAACAGCGCTAAATAGTCATGGAAATCACAGTTTGGGGGTATATGTAATGTTGAGATTCAAAAACACTTCCTTGTGTTTACTTTCCAATTCCTTGGAGGACCCTAATAAATTGAGTATACAGGACAGGTATTATTCTCCTCACTTTACAGAGAAAGAAGATGAAGCTTGGACGTATTGTTTGCCCAGGTTATGATCGGGGCAGAAGCTTTCACTTTTACACCTGGATCTTCACTCTTGACCCCAAATCCTTTCCAAACTGGTAAAAGTTCTTTTCTCTGCAACTTGTACAATTTTAATGTATTCCCTATAATGTAGCTGAACCCTGGATTCCCCTGGAAATATTTGGGCACTAAAGTGACTCTGCATGATGGCTGTCTTTGGCAATTATTATTTAGAATAATGTGGCTCAGAAGCCAATAAAATGTCTTCCTTACTTCAGTAATCACTGGCTGGCAAATCAATAGAAGTGGCTTGTTTTGAAATTGGAAGGAATTGTGTTCATTGAAGAGTTAAAGAGAAGAACTTCCCTTAAAGTGTAATAAAGTTTGAGTGTCACTGCTTACGTCACTACGATGCAGCTAATAAACCTCACTACACGATCCATCAAAGTTGACACTGCTTTTCATCCATCATAGCGCATGAGTGGACATCACTGAGATACCCCACCCAGTCTCCAGCTAAGATCACCGTGCTAGACTGAGGGTTTTGGTACAGCTCCTTTTCACACCTCAAATGCTGACAGTGTGGGTCCCACAGATGTGACAAGAAGTAGGGAAAGTTCAAGTCAGGAAGGTTCAGGAAAGAAGCTGATTTTCACCATGTTTATCACAGATGTAATGCATTGACCCAAATTCATTCATGTAAAGCCAAATGAGCTCAAACGTGATGAACTCAAATTATTTTTTCCATAGAATAGGTGTCATGACACCTGTCCCTCCCAAATGTTTGCTTTGAGTGCTCCTGTTTCATAAACAGAGAAAAGTCATAAAGATTTAGCACTATCAAGAGTTTTGATGCTGTTGTGAGATGCTATTTTGAAACTGAAGGGAGACGCAGGGAGTCTGCACAACCTTCAACTGCATGGTTGATCCTCTGGGCTCTGTGCTGGAGATGTGGTCCTTCTAAAGGGAACACAGGAAAGAACTGTACCATCCGGACAAGAGGGTTTGTCAGTTCTTGGGACTGTGAAGAAAGCTTCCTAACATGGAGACTAAAATGCATAGAAGCTGATTAAAGTCTTGGATTCTTTTCCTGGCAGGAGTTAGAATAATTTATGCATTTTCCATCTGAAGTTTCCTGTCTGATTGCACTGAGGAGAGCAAAGTCATTAAAGGCAATTACTATGTTAATAGACAAGAGATTGAAAACGCGGAAGGTTGAGTAAGTCCATCTTTCTGTGACACACAGTGGTCTTCTCCTCTGCCTGTAGGTTTCCAAGTGAATATGAATTGGTAATCAGCATGTTTCATATTCATAATGCAATCAAAATGCATATTTGATTGAACATTTCATTTAATAAGCCAAGAAAATATTCATAACTGTTGTAGCAATAATTACGGTATGTATTTTTATTTTTCTATTGAGGTCTAACTATGTATAGTAAAACACTTGGTTTTTAGTACACTGCATGATGAGAAAAAAGTGTACCTACCCATGAAACCCACAGTCGATCAAGCATAGAGCTTGAATTTAGAGACTTGGTGATTCTTAGTGTATGGCCTTCCCCCAAACCCTGAAAGACCACCATGCTGAGTCATGTGTCTACTGACCAGCTTTGCATGTTCTTGAACTTGATAAAAATGGAAACACACAACACATGTCTCAGTTTCCTTTCTTCATGCATCATGATTACTTTTAATATTCCTCTAGGCTGTGTTCATCCCTAGTTCATTTCTTTCTGCTGCTGCTGTGACATTGTAAGAATATACCGTCATTCATTCATTCTCTGTTGATATAAATTTGACTAATGAAAATATTTGCTCTTAAGGATAACGCTGCAATAAACACTGCACAAATACTTGTGTGGATGTGTGTTTTCATTTCGGACGTAGAAACACCTTGGAGGGGGCTTGTTAGATCGTGAAGTGGTTGTAGCTGTACACAAGTTTATAAGGGAGTACTGACGAGTTTGCCTCGTTGTTCATACCATTTTCACTCCCAGCAGCCAGCACAATGAGCCCAGCCCCACTCTACACTCGCAGGCATTTGGTGTTGGAAGTGATTTAGGTTACGCCATTTCAGGTTGTCTGTACCACAGGATCTCTTTCTAGTTTTAGTTTGCATTTCTGTGGTAACAAATAATGGAAGACATCTTTTCCTGTCTTTTGTGAACATTACTACATCTTTTCTTTAGAAATTATGTATCTCTTTTGATAATTTTAATTGGATTATTTGTCTTTTGATATGTAAAAATTTTTAATGCAATTTGCCCTCAAGTCTGTCATATATGTAGATTATAAATATTACTTCAGTCTGTGATTTGCATTTTTATTTGTCATCAGTCTTTTTTAAAAAAATAAGTTTATTGTTACAATTTAGGTATATGTAATGATCACATTTGTCTTAGGGAACTTGTCATGGACATGATTTATCTTAGTTCTTTTTTTTTTGCATTTTTCTCAACTCCCTTTAATCCTTCTTCCCCTTCTTATTTACAAAGCTTTGTTTCTATTTTATACTGTTTTTGTAATCCCTGCTTCAGTTCCCCTTTCCTTTTGAAAAATTTCTTGCTATTTCACAATATCTATTACACATTTTGGTTATTTATGCTTTCAGTTTCTCATAAATGGAGAGAATGCAATATTTACATGTGTGTCTAATTTATTTCCCTTAGGAGTATGGCTTTAAGGTCCATCAATTTAACTATAAATGCCTCAAGTTTATCATTTTTTATGGCCAAGTTGTACTCCATTGTATAAAAAGTTCACATCTTTTTAATCCATTCATCAGTTGATGGGCGTTTGAATTGCTTCCAAGATCTATATTATTAACTGTGCTGCTATAAACATGGGTGTTCATATATCACTGTGATATGATGCTTTTAATTCTTTTTAGATGATACTAAGAAGGAGAATAACTGGGTGAAACGGCACTTCCCATCTCAGTTTTCTGAAGACTCTCCATACTGAGTTCCACAGTGGTTGTACCAGTCTACACTCCCACCAACAGTGGAGAAGGGTTCCTTTTCCCCACGGTCCCACCAGCATTTGATTTCTTGGTAATAGCTATTCTTTCTTGAGTGAAGTGGAATATTAGCATTGTTTTAATTGCATCCCTCAAATGACCAGTGATGTTGAACATTTTCTCACTCATTTATTTGTGGTATGTTCTTCTTCATCTGAGAAGTGTGTGTTCATCTCAGATGCCCTTTTTTGGACTGAGTCTTTAAATTTCAGGGAGTCTGATTTTTTTCAATTCTTTATATGTTCAAGATATTTTTCAGTTCTTTATATGTTCTAGATATTTGTCTGAAGAACAAATGACTGAAATTTTGTCCCACTCTGTGGGTCGTCTTGTCACTCTATTGATGTGCAAAACTTTTTTAATACGATGAGATCCCAGTTGTTGATTCTTTGTAGTATTTCCCACCCCACTGGGGTTTTGTTGATGAAATCTTTCCCTACACCTATATCTTCAAGAGTTCTACCTATTTTCTCTTGCTGTAGACTTACGTTTCTGTTTTAATATTTATATTTTTGATCTATTTTGTTTTAGTTTAGTGTATAGTGATAAACATGAATCTAGTTTTAGTCTTTGGAATGTGAAAAGCCAGTTTTTCCTGTCCTGTCTACTAAAGAGGCTTTCTTCCAGGGGATGTGCTTGACCCCTTTCTCAAAGATAAGGTGACTGAGTGTGTTTAGATTTGTTTCTTCATCTTCTAATCTGTTCCACTGACCCTCAGATTTTTTTTTTAAACCAGTACCAAGCTATTTTTATCACAGTAGCTCTGTAGTATAATTTCAATTCAGGGATTGTGATGCCCTCTATCTTCCCTGTGTTGCCCAGAATTGTGTTTGCTATTCTATGTCTTTTCTGGTTCCAAACGAATTTTAGGAATGTTTCCACCAGTTCTGTAAGTTATACTAAAGCTATTTTGATTGGCATTATCAACATTATCAAAAAAAGGAGAGAAAAGGCTCAAATTCATGCAATTATGAATGAAAAGGGTAAAATCAGAACAAATTATTTGGAAATCCAGAAAACCATCAATAGCTACATTGAGAACTTTTACTCTAATAAAACAGAAAGCACAGAAGAAATGAACACAATCCTAGATATATATGAACTATCAAAGTTGAATCAAGAAGATATGAAAGCTCTAAATAACCCAATATCAGTCAATGAAATTGAAAATATGATTAAAAACTTGCCAACAAGGAAAAGCCCGGGTCCTGATGGAGTCACTGCTGAATTTTACAAGAAACTTAGAGAAGATCTAATGTCATTACTCATCAGACTCTTTAATGAAATTGAAAAGGAAGCAATACTCCCTAAGTCATTGGTGGAAGCAAGAATTACTCTGATAACAAAGCCAGAAAGGACCCAACCAAAAATGAGAAGCACAGGCCAATCTCCTTAATGAACATAGACACAAAATTCCTCACTAAGATACTGTTGTCAGTTTTTTGAAGAGTACAAACTTAATTTTTAGGAAATTCAGTTTACCTTTTTTGCAATCTCTCTATGAAATGTTTAATTACAAAAGTTACCCAAAAAGCTCTATAGATTTTTTAAAAGAAGCTTCACAATCTTAGCTTTTAAATTTCATGTGTATTCTATCCATTTCTATTTTCATGATAGGTATAGCTCAAGTTTCTTTCTTTCTTTTTTTTCCTGCATACAGATATTCAACTGCTCCATGATCATTGTTTAAAAAGACTTACCTTTTTCCATTGAGTTACCCTGGTGCATTTGTCCAAATTAGTCTCCCCGGCGTATCTTCAGATCTGTCTGTGAATCCAACTTGGTTTCATTAATCATTCTGTCCTGACGGCAGAATCCTGCTGTCTTGGTATAGGGTAGCTTTATGGTAACTCTTAGCATGAGGATTATATACCCTCCAAATTTACTCTTCAAGGCTGCCTTGTTTGCTGTAAATTCTTTATCTTTCCTTATCAATTTTAATATTTTTTTACTGTCTCCAAAAAAGAAGCCTGCTGAATTTTGTAAGATGGGTGTTTTACAAATTCCTCTCCTTCCTACTTACCTTCCAAGCAATTATGCCAAAAGAGAGGGGTAAAGCAACATCTCTCCAATTTCAGTATATGGGAAACTGGAACCTCTAAGCTTTTCTTGCTGGTCCAAAATGATTTGCCCTTTCAGTCTCATTCTTTCACCAGAGCACATGCTACATGAAGTTCGTTGCAATGACTTCAAATTTCACACTGCAACTCATCTTTAAGGAACTACTTCGTTTCAAGTTCTGAGGCCCTAGCAAAAACTATTCACAACTACTTTAGAAAGCTATTAAAACATTTCTTCTTTTTCTACCTATGTATCTGTTTGAGGCTTTATTTTCTTCATATATGTGAACCAAATGACAGACCACAACAGATTGGAGGGGGTGGGAAAGTGTAGTTTTCATTAAAATCTATTTTAACATGAGTAACATTTTTTAAAATTAATTTAATGGTACAATTTAGATATACACAATAACCACATTCATCATAGGGAATTTGTACCTGCACATGTACATGATATATCTTGATTCTTTTTTTTCCATTCCCCTACTCTCCCTTCAACTCCTCTCCTCCTCCTTATTCACAAAAGCCATTTCCATTTCTTTTCCTTCTTTTCTAGTTTTTTCCCTTCCTTCTTTCCCTTGAATTTAAAATACATGTGTTTTAAATTCTCATTTTAATTTCTCATGTGGAAAAGTATGACAGATATAACCCACATATCAGTCAATGATCATGTGGTTTTTAAAGATATTTTGACAATCTTTAGTACATTCTCAAATGTAGTTTTTAAGAAGCTTATTTCTAATGATTTTATTTTGAGGAGGAGTGTTTTATCAAGTTAGAAGGTTTAACAACCCTCTTACCTACCCAGAATCATACATTTCTTCATTATTTTTTATCACATATACCCTATTCACATAATCTACCTTCAAGACTGTGTGCCTAATTTTTGAATTTTTTATTACATTCAAAATAACATTTTCATCTAACTTGGAGAAAATGAAATCAATTGTCTCAATATCTCTTCTCTTTACATTTTCACAGAAAAAAACAATTTCTTCATTCTCTATTCTAACAATTTTTCTTGAAAAGGCCAAATAATGTTTAATTCAGTTTATAGATCCTAAAGTAACTTGGATATTTTAGGCAACATTTGTGTATTCATATCAATCATTCTTCCATTTTTCCCATATGCTAAAAATTTAAAAATTGACAGACATAAATACGCTTGTTGTAAATTCATTTATTCAAGAAACATTGCAGAGTGACTAATGGGATTTATCTGAAGATTACATCTGGATTCATATGAATAAATATATAACTACTTCTAAAAAATCATTTGTTTTAATGCATAGAAAAATCTGAGGAAAGTAAACCATCCATAGTATAAGGAAGGGTTTCTATGCAACAAATTGTACTCCTGCTTAACATGACAAGTCTACCTCTTCACTTGGAGTCACCATCCTACACAAAATTACATCCTTTATCCAGACCCACATGTTCAGAGTCACATTCTTCATACATTAGAAAAGCTTTACAAATGCTCTTAACATTTCGTGCAAATGCAGCTTCAGTTGTACAAAGGAAAGCCTAAGATATAATAATTATTCCCACACAAAAATGAGAGTGGCAGTCTCTGGTGTAGAAATAGATTACAAGCTTGGATTTCGATGTACCTTGGAAGGCTGCTATTTTTTCAAAGCACACAGCCATTTTCTTCCCAGAGACAGGTTGCACAGAAATATTCTCACATAGTCCTGAAAAAAGAAAGCTTTGGACTTTGGAGCAAAAACATAGCTGACATGCACTGTCACCTGGATACATCAAGTTAGGACTGAGTGTGAGAAGAAGGTGTAACAGCAAATGCTCACCAAGGCGGGTCTTGGAAACCTGGAGACTCGCCTGGGGCGATGGCAAGTGCCCCGATGCAGTAGATGGAATCACTGCGGCGCTGAGAGCCGTGAAGAGACCGAGGACCTTAGAATCCCACCGTGGAAAGCCCTGCAGTGGCTCTCACAGGTAAAAATGGTCATCTGGTCCTTATGAGAACAACGTTGGTGATGGACATTCACCATTCTGCCGGCAATTGGTGCCATAGGCTACAGCTTTATTGGCCAATTCTGCTTCCTCTAAATAACGTTAAATCTGCCTTCATGTAACTTCCACCTTTATTCCCCTATGTGAAAAGGGAGCAAAATCAATAGTGTTCTGGGTCCATTTCCCCATGAGGCAGCCTGCGAGCAAAATGAAGTCTTATAAGTGACCGTTCCTGCACCAGCCATGGTAAAACAGGAAGTGGGTCATTAACCTATTTCCATGATAATGGACTCAAGATAGCACTCCTTTCTTTGGAAGAGTAGACAGTTAATTTGTTCTTCTGGATTGGAGTGCTTGGTTATCACCAGTGCTAATAGTTCCCACAGCCCTTTCCTGGGTCCCCTCAGGTATGGGTGAGGGAAATTTCAGAGTCAAATGAACAATTCAATTGTGCCTAGATTAGGCATGTTGTACTCCTTCTGCTGCTGCCAGTGTTTGCCCTCAAAGAAAGATTCTTCTGAAAATGAATAGAGGAAATGCTTGGATTTTGTTTGATTTCATTCAGAGATGAAGAAATTCACAGTGATTATCTTAGGTTTCCCTTACTAATTTATTCCTTACATAAAGGTTGCCATACCCTTAAACAAATATATATTGACCCAGAATGAAGAAAGAAGCAGGATTGGGAAGCAGGAAGAAGGACAAATGTAGTGGCTCCAAACACTCTCCATTCCCAATTCCTCCGGGGCTTCTTACTAATGAAATGTACTGAATCCCATAATCCCACTTCTATCACCTATAAGAAGATTAAGGATAGCTTAGGTCAAGGGTCTTTTCTGTTTATTCAACCAAGTAAATGCTGAGAGCCAGTGTGCCGGATACTAAGACAGGCATTAGTATCACTACTCACATAAAGTAGTGAACAGAAACATGTAAGTATAAATAAGTGTGATTCTGTTCATTACTCATACAGTGTTTCCAAAGGCTTCAAGCATTCTTCCAAACACCTGAGGAATATTAGCCTATTTGTTCATTGTAATTAATCTATAACGGATTGATTGTGGCAATCAATTAATGTGGCCAAAGTCATATGCAATAAAAGAGAGAGCCTACAATTTTATATAGTAGATTTCAAATGCCCTTGATTTTTAACCCAGAGGCAGAATATATTTAACCTCAGGGTTCCATGCACACATGCACACATTCACATGTACACATGCACAAAGCTGGGATGAAGTTCACATCAAATACTTGTTTTTGTAAAGCTTGACACACCCTAATAATCCCAATTTTCTTCCAGTGCCTTGTAATTTTTAAAAAAACATCTTTCAAATGTAAGTCCCTTTCTCATAGATCATAAACCTACAGTTTAAAAATAGTTGGTTTTGTGGCTGGATCATGGGAGGATATGGAAGAAATGATCACAAAATAAGCATAAGATTTCAAGTGTGCTGTCAAAGGTTTGAGAAGACAAGGTCTGAAAAACAGGAGGGGCGGATCAGGGTAAAGACCAGAAGAGCTTTCCGGGCATCTTTAGGTTGCACAGGCTCTGGGCCGGGAAGGAATCTGGCCCAGGGAAGAAACAAAAGGTCCATGGACTGGGGAGCATGGGAAAGGTAGAGGTGGGGGAGCTTGGAATGAGTTGGGAAAAGTAGGGGGCCACCAGGTTGTAGGAGGTTTTGACGCCATGATCATGACACTGAACCCAGAGTGGGGAGTGTCTTAAGCAACGGGGTGCCAAACAGCGAGTGTGAAGCACTGAAATAATCTAACTGGACCTCACTTTTCCTCTAGCGCAGGTTGAGCCAAGCTCATGAGGCTGTGCGGGCCCCCTGAGCTGC